>MU223609.1:1852905-1928301 GCA_018584345.1 Thuja plicata
ATATTAAATTGATTAAAAGAATTATGCCAAGCAGTAACAGGGTCGTTTGGACATAAATCAAGGGTATGATCACACTTAGGGCAAATAGGGTCTATAGTTGCGACAGACCAAATTCAGGTGGTTACAATGGCAGCACATGATGAGTAATAAATGCTTCCTGCTGATGTCAGACATCTAATAAACTTAAATCAATTTATGAACCAGCGAAGGGATAAAGACAAATTCCAACTGGAAAGACAAGAGAGAAGACCTAGAGGGTCAAATAGACGAAGCACTCAGCCACAAGAATTCAAGGATGCTTTAAATAAGGTCCCTCTACCCACATTTGATGGTAGTGGGATAATTAGTGCTAGGTTTTAGGTGCACAAACTAGATACATTCCTGTCACTCAAGCCTATGGAGGAAGATGAATCCATGCAATTTGCTACAATGCATCTGGAAGGTGTGGCCTATATTGGTGGCACCACGGATTAGTGTCACAAGACCATGATATGATACATTCATATGAGGAATTTGTGAACAAGTTGGTCACACGTTTTGACAGGAAGGACACTGAAGTTTATTACAGAGAATTGGCGCTATTGAAACAAGTGGGTTCCTTGGAGACTTACATTAATGACTTTCAGCAAATTTCAGTTATGGTCCCTGATATGCCATAAAGGCCGGTCACAATGCTCGCCGGTCACAATGCTCTTTGTAGAAGGTTTGAGTGATAAATTGAAAGGACTGGTCAAAGCTCTCAAGCCTACTACATTAGATGATGCTATAGGATTGACACTTGATCTTGACGTGACTCCATCTTATCAGCCTCCAAAGAAGAATTTCAACGCATGGAAATCTGAAAATAAAAGGTTAAAACAACAAAAGAATATATCTTCCAAAGCTAAACAAGAGTCAAGGAATGAACTGAGAAGGAGAAAGTTATGCTTCTCGTGCAAAGAGCCATGGGAACCGGGTCATCGCTGCCTTGGAAAAGGCAAGGTGCATTTGATTGAAGTCCTCTCTGATAATGGGGATCAGGAGCAGCAAGGGGATAGTACTGATGAGGATGTAGTACAAGAGAATTAGCCCCAATAGATACAATTAGAAGATACGACAGATCGAGAGATTCCCCGCATTACTACATTGTCTAGAATACCTTGCAGCCGGCCTTTCCGGCTGAAAGGTGTCCTTAAGGGACTACGGATGGTGTGTTTAGTGGACAGTGGAGCCATGCACAATTTCATTGATGAAGGTTTGTAATGAAGCGTGGGCTACAAACTGAAGAGTTTTTGGGATTTAATGTTATAGTTGCTAATGGGTTTCCTTTGATTTGCACCAAAGTGATACCACAATTTTATATTCAGATTGGGGACTCCACTTTGATAGGTGATTTTTATGTGTTGGGCTTAAGCATGTAGATGCTATATTAGGACTTCAATGGCTGGAGTCTCTTGAGTGGTATGTCTATGATTTTAAACAAATGCAATTAGAATTTATGGTGGGTGGCAAGAAAATGGTACTGAAGGCTATGCTAGATGAAGGTTCTCGAGTAGTTTCAGCTAGGAGGATGGAGGTACTTTTTAGACATAGAGATGTTGATTGGGCAGTATAGTGTTTTGTTTCCACCTAACAAAACTCCAGCAGTAAACCAGAGTACCATGTAGACATTTAGAGAGTGCTAGATAAACACAACATAGTCTTTGGTGATATACCTCCAGGGCAACCACCAGATCGCGGGTTCGAGCGTGTAATTGAGCTGGAAGAGGGCGCAAAGCCAGTAATTACTATGCCCTATCGACACCCATGACATTTCAAGGATATAGAAAAGACCATCAAGGAAATTCTTAGCATGGGACGTATACGACCTAGTTCGAGCCCTTTTGCCTCATCGCTGGTTTTAGTGAAGAAAAAGGATGGGACAATGCACTTAATAAGAAGACTATTAAAAACAAATATCCTATACCTAGGATCGACGAGTTGATCGATGAGCTACACGGGGCCGTGTACTTCTCTAAGATCTATCTCCGCTCTGGATATCATCAGATACGGGTGTGAGAGGAAGACATTCATAAAACAACCTTCCATTGCCTTTATGGGCATGTCGAGTTCTTGGTCATGCCTTTCGGACTCACGAATGCACCTGCTACATTTCAATCTTGCATGAATCACGTATTTCGTGATCAGTTGAGGAAATTTGTTCTAGTTTTCTTTGATGATATTTTGATCTACAACAGGACTTGGAGTGATCATTTGCATCATTTGGATGTGGTAGCGAGTATCATGGAAGCTTAGTCTCTTTATGCGAAAGCTTCCAAGTGTGAATTTGGAAATGACAGAGATACTGCATCTTGGACACATTATTACTGCAGATGGTGTGAAAGTTCATTAGGAGAAGATATAGGCAATCCTAGACTGGCCGCCACCTATGAACATATCAGAGTTGAGAGGATTTTGGGGGTTGTGCTCTTACTACAGGAGGTTTGTCAAAGGTTTCTCATAGTTGGCTTCTCCATTGACAGATTTGACTAAAAAAGGGGCATTCCTATTGTCCGAGGAAGCACTGGTGACTTTTGACAAACTCAAAGAGGCTATGAGTTCCTGTCCAGTGCTAGCATTGCCAGATTTCGCACAACCATTTGTTTTGGAGTGTGATACCTTAGGTTAGGGGATAGGTGCAATGTTGATGCAGAATTGACATCTGATTGCATTTGAGAGCAGAATATTGAGACTCAAAGAGGTTGTACTATACATATCATAAGGAGATGCTAGCAATTATGCATGCGTGAGCCAAGTACAAATAGTAGCTGGTGGGATCTAAATTTGTGGTAAGGATGGATCACAAAAGCCTCAAGTATTTTTTGGAGCAGGACCTAAATGAGAGGCAACAGAAGTGGGTAAGCAAGATTTAGGCTTACGACTTCGATGTGGAGTATGTAAAGCATAAGAAAAATATTGTTGCTGGTGCATTATCCAGGTGTCCAACCCTCTGGTCTCTCATTGGGATTTCAGCCGACTGGAAATCTCAACTCCTGTCAGAGTATGCAAAGAATACTTTTGCGGCTGATTTGGTTGATGGCGAGGTACAATATGACAGGTATTCGGTAATGGATGGTATTATTTACTATAAGAACAAGATTTATCTTGTACCAAATTCCAAATTGAAGGCCTAGATTCTTAGAGCTTTCCACGATGCACCATTAGAAGGACATCCAAGGTTCTTCAAAACCTATCGCCAGATTCGTGAGAGGTTCTCTTGGAAGGGATTGAAATTTGATGTGATGCAACATGTTCGAGAGTGTCTGATTTGCCAACAGAATAAATCAAAACATACATTCCCTGTAGACCTTCTACAACCACTTCCAATACTTGAGTAGAAGTGGGAAGGGATCTCTATGGACTTTATCATAGGTCTTCCACGAGTTCAAGGGAAAGACTACATCTTTGAAGTGGTGGTCAGGTTAACAAAGTACAAACATTTCTTTTCCATTGGTATAGATTATTCAGCACTTCAGGTTGCAGATTTATTTTTCAGAGAGGTATTTAGGTTGCATGGTCTACCTAAGACCATTGTCAGTGATAGGGGCAACATATTCATTAGTTTGTTTTGGAAAGAATTGTTTTGATTAGTCGGAACAGAATTGACTCCAAGCGCTAGCTACCATTCGCAAAGTGATGGGTAGACCGAAATTGTAAACAAATGGATAGAGGGCTACCTTAGAAACTATGTTTCAGGGCAGCAGCGTGCTTGGGTTAGATGGCTTCACATGGGTGAGCATTGTTATAATACCACCTTTCATATGTCGATTGGCATGTCACCATTCAGGGCCTTGTACGGGTATGATGCCTTGTCTTTTGTAGACTTGGCATTTGATGATAGTAAGGTTCCTCGTGCAAAGAAGACAATTCAAAAATATCAGAATATTCTTAGAACTTTGAAAGATAGCATTCAACATGCTCAGAATCAACAAAAAATATATGCAGACAAGCATAGAGTTGAGAGGATGTTTCAGGTTGGGGATTTGGTATTCTTATGTCTACAATCATATAGGCAGTCATCATTGAAGAGTAGTGCAGAAAAAGTGAAGCCACGTTTTTATGGTCCTTACAAAATCCTCAAGAAGATTGGCAAGGTTGCATATGATTTGGAGCTGCCCGAAGAAAGTAAAATTCATAATGTGTTCCATGTTTCTTGCTTTTAGAAGGCATTGGGCCAGCATACTATGGTGTCTCCATAACTACCCCCACTTGATGAGGAAGGGAAATTGACATTAGTTCCTGAAAGTATTGCTGATTGGAGGGAAAGGAAGTTGAGAAACAAAGTTGTTGAAGAATACTTGATCAAATGGAAGGACCTACCTATTGAGGATGCGACTTGGGAAGGGGAGGAAATTCTATAGCACCCCAATTTAAGATTGCTAGAGGACCAACAATCTTGGGAAGGGAGGACTGTAATGGCCCCTTTCGTCTAGGTATTTTTGTTATTTAAATAATAATAAATTGCTACGCCTAGCTTTGTTTTTTTTAAGTCCCATAGGCTAGCAATTTTAATAAAGGGAAATGTCCTGATTTTTAGTCATTGACGTGGGGCCGAATGGCGAAATGGTCAACTTATCTGCTTAAGTTATTGGCAAGGCAGTTGAGAACAAAATTAGAAACTTCAGTTGTGGAAGGAAAGAAGGAGAAAATCTGCCTTCTGTGGCCAATGAAGTTTATATGTAGAATCGATTGAGAAGAAGAGGCATCTTTGAACATTTTGATTATTATTTCTCTCTCTGCAAGTTTCTTCAAGGATGCAACCCCTGTAGAGGAATAGCTTTTGGATGGAACCCCAGAAGTTTGTGTGAGTCATTTCAGCAATTGCAAGTCTAAAAATTATATCTAGCACAGGGCGTAGCAGGAAAGGTCAAGTAATTGGTGGCAGGGATAATTTTTTGGGCAGCTCGTAGGTTTCAAAGGCAACTGTAGGAGGCCCAGGTATCACATGAGTTGAGTTCAAGACTCCAGCTTCAAGACGACATAAAGTAAAACCTGAATTTGAAAGTACCACAACCAGGGAGTCGCGGATATAACAACATTGGTCTATCACCAAAACTCTGCATGCAACTGCTTTTTATTCGTAGTAAAATTCTTGAAGTTTCCTTGTTTATAAGGCAATGTACGCTGGTATGTTGTTATTCATATCTTATAAGCACAAATCGATAACTTCAATAAGGATTTGTCAGTACAATGGTAATCAAGTTATTGCAAGAAGTTCATATTTATGTGTGATTTAGTTTGTTTGAAGATAAATTTTGGAAAAATTGCGAGTTCAATTAGATATGATATTTCACGGCTCATTCAGTAGAGTCACCACCACTCGAGAATCAGATTCACAAATAATCCTTTTCCAGCTAAGAACACAACTTTGCTCCACAACATACAAAATGGCGAGAGCCTCCTTGAAATTATTCGTATTAAGACCCTTATAAATTGAAAAAATAAACAAAACATCCCTAGAGCCATCACACCTTACTCTGCCAATACCAGCATGACTAGGGTTTCCCTGAGAACCGTTCGTGTTAATTTTCAAAACTCCTTGAGGAGGGATTTAACGACCCTCCCAATTTATCTTCTGCAAAGAATATCTACAAGACTACATCTATTCATCATGACCTGCCTGCCACTCACCCCAAGAGAAGCATCATCTCCGTGAAGAGGAAAATGGAACCGATTGTAGATATCAACATCTCCAGGATCCACGCCTCCAGCAAAGTCACACTTTTCCTAGATAGTCATTCGAAGAGAATGAATAATTTTCAACCACATGTGCTGAACAACCATCCTAGCATCATGAAAGATCCTACGATTCCTCTCCAACCAAATATGGTAGGCAACGAAAGTGGGACCAAAAACCCAAACAGCTTAAAGCTTACCCTTGCTGGCCCAAAACTTAGCCAAAGAGGAGCCATGCTAGCATGCTTGATTTCAAACTCCCCCACTAGAAATAAAATCTAGAATTTTCAGATTCATATATTTTTGAGTTTTGTCAAATTTTTGATTTGTTAATTTGTTGCAAATTACTTTATTATCTACACTTTGTTTATCATCTCAAAGCCATTGCGAAACACGAAACAAACAAACAAACAAAAAACAAAGGAAAATCAGAGCAGCATATTACAGTCTACTGCACCTCTTGAAGTATGTGCTCAAACATACTCCAATTGCACTCATGACCCAAGGCACTGCATGGTTTGCTCAATATGCAAATGGCAATCCTCTGAAGATTTGGTCCTTTGGCACCAAACGTTTGTCATCCTCTATCCGAAATGAGAAAAAGAAAAAAAATCAATCTCATTATCCAACTTTATGTTTCAACATTTAATAATAATATGAAAAGAGTAAAATTTTATTACATTTTAAAACTTCAATAATGTCCTTAAATATATTTTTTCGTTTAACTTTCTTTGCACATATAACAAGAAAGGAGCTCCCCTTGTGCATGAGTAAAGGTCTAGCTTGTGGACTATATCTTTGTTATCACTAGGTGACATCTGCTCTATCATTGAGTAGAGCCCATTCAAAACGTCCTCATCTGGTTTTGGAATGCTGGATTGAAGAAAGAAGTGGCTGCATGGAAGGCCTATCAAGCTGGAGGTGCCATCTTCTATTAGTGATCTCCCAAATGGGATGATACTTACCCTCAAGTCCCTCATAGACCGTTCTAATGACCTCCTTGGCCCTATCCATGCCCTCATATATGCAGCCCATTGTAGGCTTATTCTCCCCATCAACAACTCGTAGGAGAATTACCAAGGGCTTAGTGAATTGCAATAACTGCAAAACATTAACTTTAGTAAATGTGAATGAAAATAAGAAAATAAAAGAAAAATATAAAAGTTTAAACATAATTTAGAAATAAATTTTACCTTCACAATCATTGTAGTAGGTCCCCAAAAGTGCAATAGGATGAGGAAGTCCATGTCATGCCCAAAATTTACAACAAAAAACACGCTAACAATTTTTTATAAAAAACATATTATTTAACTAAGTTACAATTAAATTAAGCCCAAGTGTTTACTAAGTTATCAATAGAGTTTGCATCTTCGAAGGAATAGTAACTTCCTAAAGGTACTCGGGTAAAAGCCGATTGAAGTTGAGGGGAACAATGACCCAAGGTCAACATCCCTCGACATAGTTACTCGAGAAAGTTTCGTCTAAGTGCCAACACTTAAATAGGTTAAAAGACACATTAAATTACAATAGTTAAAATCATCTTAATTTAATTATCCCCATCTAAATTCAGTTTAAAAATCCCATTTAATAGAGTTTGGTGGATATTTATGAGCTATCGAAAACAGTCATGTTTAGATGACCCTAATGTTGGATTAACGTTAAAATTTGACATAATCAACGTTTAATTAATTTAATAAATCATCTTCATAATTTACCTATCCTAATCTAAATAAATAATGTAATTTATTTTATTATGATCTCATGAACTTTGTTATATGCATATGTTAATTGACACCATCCATCTGAAAAATACTTCACCCAAATTCCTATCTAAAGTAATTGAATTAATGTAGGTATCAAACCTAACACAATTACTAAAGTTCCCACCACTTAATTTAATTAAGGAAATATTTCTTTTAAAGAATTCCCCATTTGATTTTTAATCGAATATATCAATTTATCCTATCGTAAAGTCATTTGTTTAAAATTTAATCAAAACGCAATCTACTATAGTCATTAAATAGTTACCTAATATTTATATTTTGATGGGAGAATATTCCTTAAAAAAAAAAACCAAGATTTAACCTTAAAATAACCTTTCGTATTCAATTTTTAAAATTAATTCTACCAACGCGAAATAACTTCCATCTTAATGAATGTTTTTTTTATATTCCTACTATAGCCTTTATAAAAATTTAAACTAACTTAAAAAACGATGAACCCGCTAAAGGCTAGTGATGAAAAAGGCTAAGTTGATTTTTAAATTAAAATGTCATTTTTCCCTCCCAAGGAGAAAGTCAAAATTCCTACAAGCTAAATAGAAAACATTTTGAAATCCATTTTGAAATTGTCTTATTTTCAATTTATACCTAACTCTAATCCCTCATTCTATTTTCTCTTTCACTCTTCCTCAAATTCGAAACCCTAATCCTTTTTTTTTTGTTTCTTCATCTTATTGTTCAGGTTGTAGGTATAATGGAGCAAAGAGTTTGGATATATATATATATATCTTTATATATATATATACACTTGTATGTGTATATATATTTATATACAAACATATAATATATATATTTTATTGTTTGAATGCAGGTATGAGAGGGGAGTCGAAACCTTTCATTATTTTTTTTTATAACACAGGGGGATGCATTTTTTTCTATGATACCGAGCTGCGTTAGTTTTAGGGTTTGGGAGTGGGCGGCGGTCAGCGTCGCCGGGATGTGTGGGGAGGCGACGTTGACAGAGGGTAGCCGTGGCAGGGTGTGGCCCTCGTCACAGTCAGCGGCTCGCGCCGTTGCTGGGGCGGGGTCCCTAGCAGGCTGTGACCGCCACGGGCGGGGGGGGGGGGGGGGCTACCCCNGGGGGGGGGGGGGGGGGGGAGCTACCCCGCACCTCCCTTTCAAAGGGAAGGCCGCGGGGGGGAAGGCTTCGACCTTCCTACCTACTCAATTTTTTTATTTTATTTTAAATTTAATAAATTTTATTTTAAAAGCTTTTGCATTATTAAATAATTTTCATTTCATTGTTATATATATATATACACAAATCAGATACATAGCATATTATTATTTTATTTTGCTCTTATATATATAATCCTCTATATATATATCAAATTTGTATATGCATACAAATTGTTACTCCAACCTATATACTTAGTTTTGTGATCAAATACATTTCACAATAACCTTTAAAATTAATTCTACCAACACGAAATAACTTCCATCTTAATGAATGTTTTTTTTATATTCCTACTATAGCCTTTATAAAAATTTTAAACTAACTTAAAAAACGTCGAACCCGCTAAAGGCTAGTGATGAAAAAGGCTAAGTTGATTTTAAAATTAAAATGTCATTTTTCCCTCCCAAGGAGAAAGTCAAAATTCCTACAAGCTAAATAGAAAACATTTTGAAATCCATTTTGAAATTGTCTTATTTCCAATTTATACCTAACTCTAATCCCTCATTCTATTTTCTCTTTCACTCTTCCTCAAATCCGAAACCCTAATCAAATATACTTAGTTTTGTGATCAAATACATTTGACAATAACCTTTAAATATATAGGTATATAATCAGAAATATATACAGATATATTTATATTTAGAGTTAATAAGCTCATGAATATAGTTGAAAAGAATAGGAAGGGATACTAATCCCACTATCAAGGTTTAATATGAGACCCTCTACTTTTTTATTTATCTTATTTCTATAAATACACAGAAAACTAAATGCAAAAAAAAGAACTTTTTTTTTGAATCAAGAACATCAAAACAACAATGCATGAACATGGGGAGATTATTTTAATGCATTTCTCACTTTTAAAGCTTCAGATTTTACACCTAATCAGTTATTTCTTGCATATACATAGAGGTTCCTTCTTCTATATATGTATATTTTTGAAAAACATTGTACAACTACTAGTTACTATCAACAAACTCCTATTTTCAGATTTATCATAGGCATGTAAATCAAGGGAAAACCTATTTCTATTATTCTTTCAAATACATAGATTGAAATACATGTTTCAAGAAAATTCTTTCACTACAAGAATCACTACATTTACTCCTTGTTTTCAAGAAAGTAATTTCAAAGAATTTTGAGCCTCTACATTGTTTATGAAAACCAACAAATACATTTCTTTTTATTTTGTTACTACAATGGTTTGGTGACAAGGTCTTAGCCACATAGGCTATCACATATACATGATGATGCATTCAACACAAATCTTCCATTCCAAGCTTTCTCTTCTTTTCATCAAGAATCCAAGCAACAAGAAAACATGCAAATAAAATCTGAATCTTGACCATGGGAGCTCACCTCCCAGCCTTGCCCTCTAAGGGACCACCCCCGAGCTTGGGGGACCAAGGAGAGATGGGTTACACACATACAAAACCAGCAACCTCAATGCAACAAAAATCCACAAAAGAATCCCATCCAAGGCTTCACAACGGGTCTCACAATGACCCTAAACATAGGGTGAAGGTGGACCAAGTACCCTACGAGGAGAATGCCAAAAATAAAAAAGAATTATATTGCCTTCTCAAGGCTTCCATACAATATCATAAATCTCCTCAATGCACATCTGCAACTCTTATGACCCCCAAGGCAACAAGCCAAAAGCACCACCCTTATGACCCCCAAATGCATAAGCAAAAATATGGCATCATGGAGCCCATACTCTATGTTTTCTCCCTCTCCTCAATGAGGATAGACTCTACACCCAAGGGCTGTCCAAAATTCCTTCACTCCCAAGGTTACTTTGCCCTCCCAAGGGTGAGTGTGCCTTGAGACTCCCATGCACAAAACTTACAACACATCACAAAGGAAAAACACATTACAACACATACATGAATTTTCCATTACAAACAGACAACAACTTACTCTACAATTTCTTCAACACTCGTGCATTTTCACAAGTAAAACAATAAGAATGAAGAGTATCCACCATCCTAGATCCAAGCTTATGGCAAGAGTTGAAGAAGAGCTTCCTTTTGTCCAAATCCCTCCTCTTTCCAAAAAAAACTCCACTAATTCTAGAAGTCTCTAAAGTTAGAGAGTGGGTGTTTAAACCCAAAGTCTTGGAGGATCTCCCCTAAAAAGGCTCCACACATTTCCCACAATTCTCTTGGAAGGAGAGAATCCTATTGGTTTGGTCTTCCCAAAACTCCCTTACAAGGTTTGTAAAAATGGGTCTTAGAAAAGGTGACTCAAAAAGTGGAACAAGTAACTTGTATCCTAATGGAAGGGTTGTCTATCTAAGACCATGCTTCCAAAACTTGATTTTCGTCCATCTTGGAAATCCAACTTTTTGGAAGGGTCTTCAAATCCACTATGAGTTGTCCTAGGGTTAAAAATGACCCTTACCCATAGATATGCCAAGTGGGTTTCCTAAAAATGACCCAAACCCAACCTTAGGTCCTTTTAACCTCTCAAAAACCCACCTTAAACTCACCTACAAATTTCAAGTGATTTGAACATACCTTAAGCTCCCTAACCAAGAGGTTCACATAGGGATCCTCTATGGTACTTTCCTAGGCAGGTTGCCATCCAATCCCCAAGTGGACATGTCATTGCCACATATGCACTATACAAGTGTCAAGTGACACCACACAAATTCACAATACAAGGACACATGGTATATCCACTTGGGTGTCTACACAATTTAAAATTCACAAAATAACAATTTACAATTAACATACACTCAAGCATATACAATCACGAAGTAAAGCACATTACGACGAGGTTTTGTCTCTTAATTAGACGCAACCTAGGTTTCACACTTATTCACATTAGGTCTAACCTTGGTTCCCTGATTTTATTTCCACGCTCAATTTTCCTGCACACTAAATCCAAATATCAGTAGTCCAAGAAACTCATATGTAAAGTAATGCAATTAATTGACAATAATTGAGCATACATCCTTCACAACCGCATTTACATAAATCACCATTAATCAAAACAATGTTTGCCATACCATCCCTACATGAACTACATCTACTCACAAAGCCTATGTAAAATCACAACATAAAATCTCACATGTCGATATAGTTTAACCTTGAATCTATAAAATTCAATTTCCATCAAAGTAATCATCTAAACCAATCCATCATAATGCACCATTTACCCAAACAATGTTCGCAATTCAATTCCTCATGAAAACATAGGTCACATCCAATCATCATACACTTTCCAATTGACATCAATTTTACTTTAGAACACAATTCACAATAATCCAATATAGTTTAATCCAATTGTGCCATCATAATAATCCAATTGTGCCATCATAATAATCCAATTCCACCAAACACAATGCATGTAATAATAATTTATCATAACATTGTCATGTTAACCATTTAATTCAACCAATCTAATACTTAATTGCATTATCCTATTTATCATTTAATAAACGTCACGTCATGCTGAATCACGACTCAACTCAATTATCAATAACATTTAAGCACCTAACAATTATTAGAATCATAACTCAACCTTTTGCGAATTCCATTTCCTTATTTCAAATCTATACACACAAATCCAATGCTCAACTGCATCGCTATAATAATCAATTAAACTAATTAGCCCTACTGCAACATAATACATCATAGAATCATCAACATGAGTAAGGGGACAAATAGAGTGCACCAAAATCCAAATCTGATCCAATAAAGTATAAATCCATAATCTATCATAAAGAATTCACATACTAGGTCCATCATAAGGATAAATGAATTGCTATGACGACCCGAGCATGGTCCTGAGCATGGTCTTTCCAAATACCAAGCACAACTATAGTGATGGTCTCAAAATGAAAACAAAGCTAGATCGAACTGGGTGGATTACATAAAAGCCTATCACAAGAATATCACAACATCACAAGATCATCTCAGCCAGTCATATCAGAACATAACAAGACTTCACCTCGAGTCTCAAGTCCGAGGCAAGTGACATAAATCGAGTAGACAACAGATCATCTCGATGGTAAAATCTCACAAGGGTTCAACATGGTCAGGAATGCAAGAATAACTCTAATCCACACCCCTCGGGATGTCAAACATAGAAGGGGAACGAGGGAGGCTCTACAGTCCACTCCTCAACAACAAACATACCCCTCAAAGTTGCCTTTGACCGGATCAAGGATTGTGATGTGATGAAATTAGTAGGAAATCTAGTTATGCCAAGACGAGCCAACTTCTTCCTCGTGTATTGCCTCATTAGACTAAGGATCCATGCGTGATTGTATACAAATTTACAAATATTTTTGGCTGAACCCTTACATGTTTTGATCCATGGAAGCTTTCCAAGATCCTCTAATATGAGGTCAAGGCAATAGACAACACATGGAGTCCAAAATGATGTTGGCGTCTCTTCATGAGTAGTCTACTTGCAACAACATAATTTGTTGCATTATATGTCAACACTTGCACCACATTCTCCTCATCCACCTCAACTAGGACTTCCTCTAAAGCCTCACAAAGGGGTGTGGTATTTTTTGCATGTCTTGAAGCATCAATTGATTTGATAAACATGGTGCCACTTGAAAAATAAACAAAATGAATAATTCAATAAAGCAAAAATTAAAAATATGAATCACTAAATCAATGCATTGAGGGAAGTACAATCACCTAAGGAAGAAACAAGAAAACTCAGCAGTGCCCTTTTTCTTCTATCGATCCAACCATTAGTCATGATGGTGCAACCCTTCTTCCTCCATATCAAGCACTTCTCCTCTATTGTGGCTTTTACATCAGCCTCTTTTTGTGTCAAAATTGGGCCCTTTAAGCCATCTTCACTAGGGGCTTCGAACCCTACCCCACAAATAGTTATGGCATCAAAACCATTTTTTGCCAAAAAGGAGACCTAACACGTCACAAATAAAATAAATAAGATAGGTATTGTAAAATGGAGAGTTCAACTTTAAATTTGAATTCAACATACATCTAAATATAAAAATTCATGAAAGAATCAAACTATAAGTTTAAAAATGATCAAACAAAAATCAATAACCTAGATGCGTGGAATGAAATGGTGCAATAGTACCAAAAGTCTCCAATTGCACGTCTAGTTGCATCATGTGCGTCCTTGTTCCAACCTATGCTCTCAAGCAAGGGTTGGGAACCGGAGTAGTTTGTGGCAAAAAAAAGAATCCATCATAGTTTTACGAATTCTAGAACCAAGGCTACCACTCCCATTAAGATTGAAACTGAAACTAGTACTACTACTAGCACAAGCACTAGCAGTAGCACTAGCACAAGCACTAGCAGTAGGCACAAGCACTAGTAGTAGGATGAAATGGAGGCATGGAAGAAGCCTCTCCAATACCACCAATGCATGCCAACTCCTTCCTTTGCCACTTTCTCATTTCTTTTTGCATCTTAAATGTTTCTAATTGCATTTGCACCTCACAAACAACCCCAAGAGGTGCCTTTCCGCAGCCCACAATATCATGGGCAGGTATGTGTGCAAGATGGTATTTCAGTCTATTAATTCCTCCATAATAAATTGTTTTGCAATACGCACATTTCACCTCTTCTTTATTTTGCCCAAGAAAAATTTCAGCATATTTATTAGTGGGGTCCTTTCTAATTGGGGTTCTAGACATTGTGAAAAAATAATTTGAAAAGCTCAAGGATGCTGCAATAACACATAAATGCAAGAAAATGTAGGGTTTGTTCTTTTTCTTTGATCTAGTAAAATAAAATAGAAAAAAAAATATCAAAATGTTAATAAACAATGCAGTTTTTGGTTAATAAAAACACAAAAAAAAAATAAAAAATCAAACTAACCTCTTAAATCAAACTTGAAATCAAATGAAATCTCTTTCCAATCGTTGGTAGACACCTCTTGATGCACCAAACATCCTTGTTGGTTGCCCTACAATGCACTCTAAATTTTTCTCATAACTCTCTTTTCTCCTATTTTGCCAATCAAATGAAATGACAATGCTAAGTTTCAGGGTAGAGGAGCAAACATAAGTGGAGAAAAAAGCAACTTAAACAGTTTTAAGCTGCTTGACACCGACCAAGTCCAGGTGACATGATTCCTACGGACTCGTCTAGTCTATTGAGTTTGTCAGTCTTGGTGAGTCTTGCCTAGACTCTGCCGTGACTCGCCGAGTCCGAATCCAAGCTCCTGGGACTCACCAGGCCTGACTCAAATTGCGACTCGCCTAGTCCATGCCAGTCTTGTTTCTTTGGTTCAGCTATGATTGGTCACATTCTGCACATATTACTTTGGCAAGGAGAGGTTTGACCACAGTTGAACTAGTGATAATTGTTTGATCTAATTAAACCTGTCACCACTGCCAATTTCTTCATCAGGCCCATTTATTTTGAGTAGTGAGGTCCTTTAATTAGTCTTCCTCTGTTTTCTTTTGACAGTCGGCTTCTAAACCACAGTTTAGGTGTTAATTTTCAAGAATGGGCTTTATTGTTTGTGTAGCTTCAATGAGAACAATTAAGTGACCAAGCTAGCCAACTTAACCGATCCTATCTTGGATTACATGGAGAGTATGCTTCTACTCTTTAGTAATTATTTGTACTTCGTTCTATTAATTTATAGTTTGCTTCTACTTGAATTTTTAACCATTTAGATTGAATTCAGTGATATTTTCTTAATAATGGGATATTTTGGTATCATGAACAAACTCAATTTAAGACTAAGAATCTAGATTGTTGTAATTTGGGTCTTTAATAACTTAATTGAGACATTAACTATTTTAAGTACTTTTTTTGTTAGGGCAGGTGGTCATCCTTATCGGCATTATTTAATCAGATAATTTTATCATCTCTATTCATAATAAATTACATGTTCTTTATCATTATGTTGTTAAAAATGTTGTAGACTCTTAACTATTGTTATTATGTTTTGTATTTATTATTTAAGTTGTCTTTGGCTTGTCATGTTTACTTGCCTGTTGTTTTGTTTTATTTGCGACTTTCATATTAGGCAAAACCCCACCTCTGGAGGATGCAAATTTTACTCCTTTTGAAGTAAAAGTGAGGAGTCATTAGGTCTGACCATTTTTTGCTCAAACAATGACATATTGTTACCTCTGGGCATAGATATAATTTGAGCTTTTTCTCTGTTGAAATAAATAAGAGGCTATTTTAGTGTGCGCTATAAGATTTTACGTCAATGTTTTTGTTTGTGTATAATAATGGTCACTCTGGTGTGAACTTTCATAATATTTCACTTTTAAGAGATAAATGATGTGTGATATATTTATGTATATAGTGCAAAGAAATTCTGTACCATTTGTATATGGAAGCGAGGGAGAATCTTCAGGAACAAGTACCAAAAGAAGTACGAATAATCAAACAGCTTCTAACAATTGAAGTTCCAGAAAATCAATTGGCAGCTTTGGCACAGTCCTTTTCACCTGGAGATAAACTTCAAGGGAAAGACGTAAATGCATTGTACACGTAAGAGATTTTTTTTTCTTTTCTTCATCTGATTTGATTATTCATCTATTATCTGCACTGAATAAATGTGAAACAAAAATATTATGAGTTTGCATTCTGGCTGTTTCCTTCCTTTCTTTTTTCTGTGAGCTGGACCATTAGTCAATTTGTATGCTTTTAGCATTTGTAAAATTATGAATGATAGGAAAATTCTTTTGTTTTTGTATGAATGGTCATTGAAACTTTTGTCTGAAATTGTATACAATTTTTGAGCAGCAACTTTATCCTGTTTACATTTTGTAAGCTGTAATGAAAATAAAATGTTGTGAATATGATTAAACACTTGTTAAGTCCCCACGGATGCTTACATATAAACTATATCCTCAAAACCTTCTTTCTTTTTCATTTTCTAGACGAGGATACTAATTTGTAACGGGTCCTCCACTTATCTGTTGCATCTTCCTTTAGAAGAAAGATATTGTGGAGGTTTTTCCTTGTGATACACCCTTTGTTAGTTATTATTGCAAAGAGCACGATGGATGGAGAGAAGCCTTATGAATTTGGGACCAAATGATTAGTTTCACCCCACAGTAAAATCTGTTAGCCTTTGATTGTGTGAGTGCTTTGTCCCATTTCCTTGCAATTTCTGAGTTAATACATTGCTTAGAGGATTCCAATATTTCATGTTCTTCATTAGGATATGTTGATGAAATACTGTATGTAACTACTAATTTCCATTTTAGTTTACAGAACAAAATACCTCGAGAGAGAATTCACATTTATGGAATTCTCTGACACTTGGTTTCATTTTGAGGTATCTAAAGGATTCCTAGGTTCTTTTGGCGTCCAGATCTGAATCAAAGCAGTTCTAACAAACAAAATTGTTTCAAATTATTAATATCCCGTATGAGCAATTCCAACGGTGAAGTTGTTGAAGATTAATACCTTAAGCCAAATTCACCAAGTTATTCAAAGGTAAGATTACCAATCAACAAGATTCACAGAGAATATTTCTGAATCCAAATCAATGCCCTTCCAATATGAAAGATTATACATTAAATAAGATGTTGTGAAGACTTAAATCATCAATCTTGAAATTATACATAGATCTCCAAACCAAGTTCAAAAAGCAGCTCTCGGAGTGTAAATTCAATTTCTTTTTGGATTAGAGATCTAGGTATAATTGTGCTGATATCAGATGCCAAAATTTCTTGAGTTTCTCTATTTCTCTCTGTTGATGTGTGTTTTGTGACCACTCCAGCATGCATAATAAAATACTAAGTATCCTATCCTCTCTTGAACTAGGAAACTTCAAATGCTAAATAATATAACAAATGTGCGATCAAATGAAGCAACCCCAAGGTTTACAATGCGTACTAATGACTTTATGTTGGATACAACTCATTTTATATGATGTGGTATTGATGGTAATCACGAGGGGACTTACATAAATGTTTTTGGAAATAATCAATTCTTTACTCTCAAAGTGGCTAGAATTTGAGTTCTCACACTGGATTGAACTTCAAATAAAAACAAAAAGGGAAAGGGTTTTGAGAGTCTAAACTACTTTTTAAGGAGAATGATATCAATAGATGTTGCCTAGATTATTAGAATTCCTTGAAACAAGCTTTGCTTCGCCATGTGGAAACAACTACACGAAACATGACGCAATTTCCAAAGGTAATGAAGGATTTTCATACTGTAAACATTCATCTAAATATCCAATACTGGTGCAATCCAAATGAACATCCACAATCGAACTTGTGCTTAAAGTGAGTTTAGACTAAACATACATTGCGGTTTGCATTCAACAAACAACAAATGGTATGAACACGAAATTCATCACACATCTTCACATTTCTCCATTTCAATCAATGAACTCTAACTAAAACTTGGAGAAGTAGAAACCACACAACGTGTTGAAACAACACATAAATTCCACCATAGCCTAATTGAAAGTTATATATTGAATTGGAACATATTCTTGGTAACAATCTTTGATCTCCTCCTACCACTACTACTACTAGCTCAATGCTGCTATCTAATGACTAATTGACTAACTCCTTACAAATGAGAAGGCCAAGCCTTTTATAGACCTCTCAATTACAATGAAGGGTCTAGATTAATTCAAGATCAACATCCAAGATAATTCAAGTATATATATGTATATATAACCCTAATTAGGGATTTTGCAATAACTGCCACCTACAAATATTAAATGCTAGCCAATGAAAATAAAGCATCCTCTATGGGTGAATAGGAAAATTCCATGCCACATAGGATCATAACAAACTATCTTCTAGAAGTATGTTTCCTTTATCCATTTCCTTGATAACATATGCAATGAATCTTGACATGATGACGAGGAATCATGTGATTGATTGATAATGGGTGGATACCATATCATTTTGCTTATCTTGAAATCTTCATTTGCATTTTGAGTAATATCTCTTGATACTCGACATTTCCGTCTTTGAATAACTTTTCACTTGTGTAGATTTTCCTTGTGTATTGGATCTTCATGGTGGTTTTCGCCTTTGAATGACATTTACCTTGACTTTCTTAGAACTTGAAATTGTCTCCATCATGTTTCTTCATCTTGAACATCCTTGATCTTCCTTATGTGGTGGTTGACTCGGACCATTGTACTTGCATTTCTATTTCCATCCTTGATCTCCACTCTTTGATCTTAACTTCTTTGATCTTAACTTCAGTCTTCTTGTGTTGATGGGTCACTTTAAGTCACCCTTGCCTTGAAACTTCTTGTTGAGTTCTTCATGTTGTAATCATCCTCTTGTTGATTCTTGGATTTCGAAAGGAAATGAAATCCGAGGATCAAGCAGCATTTCCATTTGTGATGTAATTCGATTTCTTGAATTCAGTGTTCCACAGGGATGCCCCCCCAAAATACCTATGTCCTCTGTGGGGGGACGTTTCCGAGACTTGGGGACTTGGGGGAAACATCCTCCCATAAAACCACCATCTCTACCACCTTCGTTGTGGATGCTGCCAAGTCGCTTAGTATATGGCACATGCCATTACACACTAATCACAACTTCTAACATCAAAAAATTAGGTTTCCTTTCATGTGGCACTCGCAGATATGTTATATTGTAGATTTTGCCTTGAAGATTTCAATTGACCTCAATTTGTATATTAGTGCCACCTGTCCCACCACTGCTATGTCGCTGTCCCTTGCCCTACCCCAACCATCCCCTCACCATCATCAAATTTATACCCTTGGTCCCCCCATTCCTTGAAACCCGTCCCACATCCCTGCATCCCCCCATTAAGAAACTCCGTGGCACCATGAAATTCCTTGATGTTGAACATCCCCTTTCTTCAAGCTTGATCCTTGAGTTGTGAAGGCTCCTTTTCCATCCTCATTCAATGATCTTCATTCCTTGCAAAGAAAGAGAAAATCACTTGTGTTAAGTTTATGAAATAATGAAGGTAAGCAAATTGATTTTTTTCTGAGTTTCACATGTTATTACCTTAAGTTTGCACCCTTATCTCTAAAATTTTCACACCTTCTATGTTAGATTTTTCACACCTTATTGTCTGATTTTCACATAATGGGGTTCTGATTTTATATTTCTTCTTGCTGAATTATGTGCTTTATGTCTGGGTTTGTCTCCAAATTCGCATCCTAAGAATCAGACCTGAAAGTCTCGCCTTGAAAATGCTTGCTTGTCCTTGAAAATCGCTTCCTAAAATATCAGATTTGAAAGTCTGCTTATTGCTCTGCTCTGAAATAATTGAATTGTGTTTTGAGTGATGTTAGGATGACCTCCCTTTGATCCTTACTTATAGCACTCAAGAGGTATGTCTGACAGGTTGCGTCTATTTATTAAGGAGACCAACCTAAACTAGGGCTCCATCAACTTTCATTTTTGATTTTTTCCTTGAACATGCTAATTTCTACCTTGGGTGGATTTTAGATAGGGAGCTGGAAATTGCTTAAAAATGCACAAATTGCTTAAAAATGCACAAATTGCTAGGTACGAAATTAGACAAGGAGCTGGAAATGAAATAAACTTTAGAGCGGAATTCCTATAACAAGCTGGAAATGAGCAAAGAGCAAAGTCAGATTTCCAGCTAGGAGCTGGAAATGAGCAAAATGTAATCTAACTTCTCATTTTAAAGCTTGAACTTACCTTTTCACTGCACAATTTCTCAGAAGTGGATCATTGGAATCTTTGCCTACACATCATTTTAAACCTTGAATTTCTTTTGCCTTCTTCAATTTTGTATGAAATACTTAGCTTGCCTTTTGTTTTACCTCAAAATGATGATGTCCTTCTAGGTCAGGTTTCAAGAGGTAAGCTGGAAATGTTGTTACCTTGAGAAAACTTTGAAACACAAGATTTAGATGCCCTTTTACGTTGAGTGGAATTCCAAAGGGGAGCTGGAAATGACTAAAATGCTAGGTCGGAATTCCAGCTAGGAGTTGGAAATGAGCAAAGGACAAGGTCGGATTTCCAGCTAGGAGCTAGGATTGAGCAAACACAATTTGAACTTGCCTTCATTTGTCAAAAGTTGATGATTAAAACCTCTTCGAGTTTGGATTAAAAATTGCCATTTTAAATGCCTCTATCATCTTGGATTGAGTTTCAACTTGCCTTAGCTAGTTTTTAATCTCAAAATGTCATATTTTCTCAAGGTTGGAATTTCATGAGGGAGCTGGAAATGCCCATCTCAGAGGTCAAAATTCCAGCTTGGAGCTGCAAATGAGCAAAAAGTTGTGTTGTAAAATCTTTTATAAAGTGTTGCTGGAAACTTCCTCTCCCATGACTAGATACTCGTATCCATGCATCAGATATTGGATATGGATATGATACTCCTAGATATGACAATGGATCTATATTTGAATCATATCCGATTTGAATACAGTACCATCCAAAATTAAAATAAAATAAAATAAAAACATAAAAAGTTTTCCCACATTTGAAATCACAAAAGATACAAACATGATATAACAAAATAATTATTGTGAACTAAAATCTGAAAACCAAAAAATATATAGAAGGTTTTCGATACCCTTAGATGTGAAAATAATTGAATTTCTGTATATGTTATTAATTTCCGCATCTAAGCATATTTTTATCAGCATAGCAGGGGGTCTGGAAAGTTCACCGTATCCACATCTGATACTGAATCCGTTTCCATCTAACTGCTTTTATGATTCACGCAAGATTACAAGTCTTAATTCACTGGGTTAATAACTCTATTGTTATTCTTCATTCAGGAAACCTAAAGCTCTACACCGATGGATGGAAATTATTCTGCAGGCCTACTACTCGAGTAACCAACAAACTCTGATTAAAGAAGCAAGGAAATTGATGAATCCAAAAGTCATTCAAAAACTGGAGGTCCTGAAGGGACTAGTTGAACAGAATTACATGTAACTGTCGGAAAATTATCCCTGATGCACGTTGGTTTGAATACTCTTCGCTATTATTCGTCATGCCTTTACCGGGGATAAACTGTACAGTAAGATCTAAATGTGTCTGACAAATCCAGTCTATATTGTAGGTTTTGTAGATTTTGCAAGACGTGTAATATTAAGTTGTATATGCCAATATGCCAAAATGATTGAGAAGGCAAATTCAAATTCAAAATTCTTAAAATAGAAAAACAAGTTAACCAAAACAACTGAACAGGGTGTTTAACTCAGTTGTTATTTTGCATTTAAATCAAGTGCTGGAAATCACTAAGTTGTAATTCACTGGAGCTATGAATTGGTGAGGCCACAAACGGGAGACCTCATCCCACACTTCACTTGTTCAAAGCTGCGAGCTCAATGGTCCAGCGAAGGCACAAAGCCTGCAAGCAGTAGGGGTTTGAATCTTGGTGGCCACTTCACCAATGAATTCTTTAAACCTCTGAAGACTCCTTTTAAATTATAGCTCAGTTTTAAAATAGTTCTGTCAAAATTATTTAGGGAGGAGGCATTCTACTTTTAAGATTATTATATTTTATTTTCAATTGAAGAACTATTTTTATTTTCTTAAAAACATTTTATTTAGAATTTATTTTTTTCTATATTTTGTAAATATATATTATATATTAATTTATATTAAATTTTAAATGTTTTATAATATTTGATGATTGTATTTTTAGTTTTAGAGAACCTAAAAAATTAATGATAATTTTATAATTATTATATGATAATAATTTCAAATTAATATGATGGTCTAAATATTATATCAAATATCTGTCTTTTAAAAAGTAATTATAACAATTTATTTCTTTTTAATTAATAATCTACAAATTGGTTCTACTAACAAATCACTAAATTACGAGGATCTTAATATCAAACTCCAAATCAACTAATCAATATTTAACAAATTATGTTCGAAGAAAGGAAATCAGCTTATACTATATTATAATCTTCATTGCTGTAATAAAATTATGATAATTTTTGGATGAATCTTTTGATCTCAAACCAATATCCATTTTTTTATCCTTAAATTATTAGTATGTCAAATGTCATCTATAATCTAGTCAAAAAAATCTTATTATAATATTATTAAAGTATTACAACTATGTGATACACATTATTATTCTCAATGATGATTGTATATATAACATGACCTACACATCATTATTGAGGATGATAATTTTGGTACATATAATATGACTTAAAATATGTTTCTAAATTTTAATTCCAAATTATTCTATTTATTATATCTAGAGGTGTTCTATAATGAACATGTGTGATTATGTACATAAAAATCAAAATATAAATGACATTTTTTATAAAGAAATTAAAATTATAAAATCGAAACTGAGTTTCAAAATAAATTAAAACTATAAAATTTAAATCATAATTAAAATAAATAAATGTAAAACATAACAAATATATAATTTTTGAGTTTTAATTGAGATTGTTTTTTTCCAAGGGGGCTCTTTAAGGTCCTTTACATGGGATAGATTGCTATTATATCTAGAGGTGCTCTCTAATGCACATGTGTAATTATGTACATAAAAATTAAAATGTAACTGACATATTTTATAAAGAAATTAAAACTATAAAATTGAAATTATAAGAGTTCTAAAATAAATTAAAATTACAAAACCTAAATCATAACTAAAGAAAATAAATGAAAACTATAAATATAAAACATAACAAATATATAGTTTTTGAGTTTTAATTGAGATTACTTTCTCCAAGGGAGAGCTCTTTAAGGTCCTTTACATGGTAAAAGATTGCTATCTCATTTTGGTGCATAACGGGCAAATGTTTCAATCCTAGAGAGGATTTTTTTCTAGAGAATGATAGGATTAATAGTAAGTTGGAGGTCTTAAAAAAGAGATCAATAATTTCTCTTAACTCTCAGGTTGAACATATTTTAAAATAAAAATAAAAATGTGTTGTTGGGATTTGTAAATCTTTATGAAATTTCTTTTAAGTATGACATAGAGGCTATTGAGATTGGTTTGTCTTCTTTTTTGCTTTGGGTTGTTTTGCTTAATTGTTTTTTTTCATTGTGATGTTATTAGGGAGTCTTTTCTTAGTAGATTTACGAGTGTCGATGTTTTGTTTTGGTTTGATTGATTTTTTTTTTGTTTTCTAGTATATTGCCAAAGATTTCAAAACCTCTCTCTCTCTCTTTCTCTCTCTCATTTTTTTTAAACTTATTTTTCAAATAAAGACATCAAAATGTTAAAATATATATTAGTGTCTACAAATAAAATATTAAAAAAGAAGTGATTTAGAAAACTAGAACTATACAAAAGTAAACAATATAAATAAAATAAAACTTGTTTAAACTAAAACTAATATTTAAATTAATATTTGTGTCCCATCTATGTATGTAGTAAATAAACTAGTTTTAAAGTAAAATAAAATAAAATAAATTAAAATAAATCTTTGTTGAAAATTTTTCGTGGGACATATATTTAAGATATCTATATTAATCTTTTGTGATGAAATTAACTATAGTTTGTCAAGTCCTCTTACTCATCCAAGATTGTCTTGAAATGGAGTTGACTTGTAATTCCCTTCCCTTTTGCAACCTTGAGATCTTTGAATCTCGATATTGTTTTCTGACTATATACTAGGGAATGCTTAGGTTTTTCTTGTGCTTAATGCTTTGGATGTTTATTGGTGGTTCGATGTAACTCATTTTATTGAGTTTTTGGTTGTGGTTTATATTCTACTCGCATGTTTCAAGATGAGGTTTCTTACATGTTGATTGTTGGTGTTTGTTTGCATTGAGATGCATTTATGACATTGTATCATGGAATGCAATCTAAAGCATTGATGCAAATGGTTAATAAATTAAACACATATTTTGTAGAAGTGTTTACTCTTGATCTAATTGACTATGAAAATCTCATGTCACTATAGAAAGAAAATAAGTAAAAATGACTAGAAAAATTAAATAGGACTCAGAAAGACAGTCAATAGTAGCACCACTATGAGCAAGTGTAGAAACTAATAAATTAAACAAATTGAGTTTTGTAAAGGAATATAGAAGGCCAAAAGTCCCTACAAAATTACAAGTGAAAATCATAACAGTTGTAATTGTACAATCTTTTTGAGATAGAAACATCCTTCCATGCAATATCAATTTCCATACTTTTCAAATGAGCACATTGTGGGGTGGAAGTATACAGGGGAACTGTGAAAGAGAATTTATTTAAATCAATTATTCGGATCTCACTCCATGATTCATCTTTTTCTTTTTTACGATGGATCATGAAATGCAATTTGAAGCATTGATGCAAATACTTAATAAATTACACAACTTTTCCAAAAGTATTTACTCTCAATCTAATTGAGTGTGAAAATCTCATAAGGATATAATAATAAAGTTTGAGGAATCAATTAGATGAAATATGCAATAATTTGTAAGTTGGAAATTCACAATTTTGAAATCCAACAACTAGTTGTAATTAGGTGGGAAAATGGATTCAGGATGTTTTAAGCCTAACTAAGACATCCAACCGATCCAAATCGGTTGGGATGGATGGGGTAGGAGTTATTAAGACTATGGATCATCATGGTATGTGATACAATCAAGAGAAGTACTGGATGTGCAGACTGTCTCAGAAAATTCAAGTAAAACTCAGAATTTTGCATTTTTCTTATACTTCATTGCATAGTTTTGAAACCATAGAAAATTCCATAGTGTTCGTAATGAATTAAGGATATTTCTATTATCATTTACAACCATTTTAAATTCTTTGAAGGTACATTTGTCTCAGATTTGTATCTTGTAGTGTTGACAGTCCCTTTGAATTCACTATTTTTACAACAGTTTGGTTTTCCTAATGCTAAGGGTCATTCCATGAATGTATTATGACTGTTTCTCATGGAATGACACCTACATAATGTGTAGGATACAAATTTAACCTTTAATGTACAAAAGAAGAGAAATTTGTAGGTGATCACTGAGACTATGTTATGAAAAGTTGAGGAATTTGCTTGGGAAAGTATATCAGTTACCATTCTGACTTAATGAGGGGTATGTTTAATGTTTGGAAGCATTTTGGCATGTTGTTTTAAAGGTGAATCCATCATTCCTTGGTTGGAGAAGTGATTGAGATAGGGACATTGGAGAGGCTGTAGTTTTAAGGGTTTTATGAAGCCAAATTGGGGCTTTTGTATGTGCAGAGACCATAGGGTCAAACTGAATTAAAATTATTTCAATTAAAGACATTTTAGAAGAATGTATAGGTTTTGGTGACTGGAGGATAAGTCTGTCTTACAATTCCTTTGGAAAAGACCACTTTTTGTGCTTTGAACTGGGGTACAGTCAAGGTACAGAGGTGTTGATCCAAAATAATAACATATAACCTTTTGATATGTTAAAGTATGACATAATGCGTGTTTGAAAACATAAATAGTTAGTCTGGTGTTTTGGAGGTTTTGTAAGAAAAGTTCCCATTTTCCTCACTGAACTTATGTCAATTGTCTTTCATCGTCCAAGGGTTCTAAATGTAACTTTGTCAATATTTTATCTCCGTGCTCTATTCTTAGTGTGAAACTAGTGATAGTCTCATTTATTGTCATTTCCTTATATGTACTTGCAATCATGACAAGGGTCTGAACCTTTGACAGGGTCTCCTCAATTTTCCAAGGTGTTGTTCCAAAACAAATGCATGTTGAAGGATATTGTGTTCCAAAGTTCAATCAAGGGTTGAGATAAATAATTGCCATGAATTTCCATGTTGGGGAAGATAATCCAAGATGTGGGGCCAAATATCATCTTGAGGAGACTTAAGTTACTGATCCAATCAGTGAACCCTTTTGTTCCCTACTATTAGTAAGTGGTCAAGGAAGACATTCCTCTTTGAATCAGAGATCAAACCTTGTGAGTATGAATACAACTCTACCATATGATTGACCATTGGTTGTCTACAAGAGAAAGAGGTGGAATTTATTGATTAGGGAATATGAGCTCTGCATCACTTTTCTCACCGACCACCTGTGTTTGATTTTGTCGGGTCTAAAATCATGATTTTTTAACAAAAATTCCCCTAGTCAATAGCTTTATTGGCTTAACAAAATGGACATTTTCAAGGTTTCAAAAATAATGACTTCAAGGTCATCTTGAAAAGGGGGTATGCATGTCTTTGTTAAAACATATATGCATGAGATCAAGGCAATGTGAAATAATGAAGAGAGGGATGTTGCTGTTACAAGGAAATCAATAATATTACAAGGACAATTATAAGAAAATTGTGCCTAAGATCCAAAAGATGAAGATTTTTTCAAATAAGAATGCATCAAAGACATTGGTAGACAAATAGTGTGATCAACAATGAAATATCATAACTGTCATGAGCAAAGGGAATTCCACTATCATTAAAGATCATTGAAAAGTGATGGCACACATATCATACAATTAATTGTTGTTTTAAAAGTTTGTTTACTTTCATAAGCCTTTACTAGAGTCTGGAACTCTGGGACCCGAGTGCAATACCCAGATAGTTATTCCTTATTTGATAGAGAACTATGGAGCATTCAAAGATCCTCTAGAAAAAAAAAGATCCTATGTGTACAGTTCATTCTTTTCCTCACAATATTGATCATTGTCTAACTTGGGCAAGGTCAAAATTTGATCCTACTTTAAAATGAACTATTTTTTCTACTTCTGAATTTTCAACTTGCTATATACTTGTTTCAAAACGAGATGGTTTAATTTAGCCGAAATCTTGGTATACATTTGCTAATTATAATTTTTTTGTATCAATATAAATAAATGTAAAGGAATGAATTATGGTGTAAATAAAGTAATAAGAAAGATAATTTTGAAAGGGAAAATAAAAAGCACTTGTACTTAGTAATAGAAGGGCTACAATTTGATGTGTTAAATAGTTTAAGTGATCAAATAACTCAAATGTAAAAATCAGTCATCAAATTCTACAATATAAACATTGTCATTTCCTATTAATCTTTATAAAAAAGTCAACTTTTAATGGTAGATTATTTGACAATCGAATCTATTCTTCAATATTTTATGCTAAAAATATATTTGTGAAATGAATTAAAAGGTAACTGTGAAACTGTGCAATAATTTTTAGAAAAGAAAATTTATGTTTCAAAAATGATTCCATTAATGAGCTCACTTCTCCTAGTTGCGCATTGACCTTTGAATTTTTTTTTCATCCATCTGTCCTTCTTGGTCCCTCTGTACTAATTCCTATCTACAAGGATTCAAAGAAACAAGATTTCTATTTAAAATAGTTGAATCTAAATACATTAATTATGGCCAAATTTTTAAAATAAAAACAGGTAGTTTATTGAAATCAAAATCATGTTATAAATCATTAAAAAATATATAATGGATTAGGTTCATTTGGAACATTGTTAGAAGTCGTACTATGATCAATGGTAAAATATTATTCAAATTCTTTTAAAGTTGTTTCAAAACCCTCCTTTGTAAGGTTTGGTTATTGATTACTTCATTACTTCAATTTGTACCGATGGAAAATTATTAAACATTGGATTCCTTCAGTAATTTGAATGGTCTTGTAGATGTAGTTGGTTTCAAAATTATTAATTGTGTCTAGTGAGAGAATTATTAACGAATGTAGTGGATGAGAAAGTGTATGGATAGGGTCTAGAAGGATGTTAGGGTGTCTTGTTGATGAGAGAACAAGGACACAAGCCTTGGGGGGAATGGTTTAGATGACTATCCCAAGTGTGGAGTCATAAGTTGCAGGGTCACTTTCCTTTAGGACAGTACATTGGAATTGTTTTGAAGACCAAGGAGATGCAAGTGGTATAGTCTCTTTAACATAGGAGTAATGGTTCTCATAGGTTCTTGGATGTAGGGGAATCCAAAGAGTGAGTGTGATGTAGCCCAAACCCTTCAAGAACAATAATTTAGAAAACAAACACGACATAAATTCTCAGAACTCCAAAATATTCATTAAAGTTCTCCAATCTACTCTACCTCAACAATCAAAAAACTCCAACTTATTACAATTTCAAAAATTACCATATTTGGTAGTTTTTCAGGAAAAATAGAAAAAGCAGTTTTTTTTTTTCCTTTTTTGGTAATTTTCAAAACTCATCCTACGAATCTTGATATTTCCAAAGAAAATCCCCCAACTAAGGCAAGACAAATTTCCAAATAATCCACAAAATCAGAAACGCGATTTCAGATTTATTACAAAAAGCAAATTTCTAAAAAACTAGAAAAATAGGAAAAGCCAATTTTGGTGGCCAAGATGAAATTTATGGCTCCTGAAAGGATGTAAAAATGGACGCCAATCAAGCTTAGCTCAATAGACAATCCAAATAACTCCTCACGCAACTGCCTATAAAATTTTAGCCAAAACCCACATCCGAGTCAAAATTTATGACCCTCGGATGGTCCTGCATCATTCTCCCCTGCTTGAAAAGAATGCAGCTCGTGCAAGTTCCTATCGTCACAATCCTTCAATTTAGGCTCATCTAGTTTCTTCAAATCCCATTCTGTAATCCAGGTACTATCTGTTGGTGCCAACTCTTCCCACTGCACAAGATATCTGTTGTAGTCACCCTGATGAGTTTGAACAATTTTCTTGTCTAGAATATGTACAACCTTTTCCTTTTTCTTCATGAGAACAATGTGTGTCCAGTCCACCTCATCCTCATTTTCAACAGAGGCATCATCACCATAGAAAGTATATAAATCAGAGATATTAAACACATGAGAAATATCAAGACCATTGGGAAGCTCTACCTCATAAGCATTATCATTAATCTTCTTCAGAATCTTGCATGGACCAATTTTCTTATATTTCAATTTGTGGTAAGTCCCAGTAGGAAACCTCTCCTTGCATAGATAAACCATCACTAGATCACTTGCACTAAAACCTGATACCTTCTAGTAGCATCTGTGGAAGCTTTGTACCGCTCGTTGCTGTTCTGTAACTTTTATCTTACATCTGCCTGCAATTGGTAGGACTGTTCTGCAAAGGCTTCTCCATCATCACTGACACTGTCACCCAAGGGAAGTTGCACCAAATCGACAACACCCTGACGATTTCGACCATAAACAACTTGAAATGGTGAATTACTAGTTGATCTATTCACTGAGCTATTGTAAGCAAATTCTGCCTGGGGCAATGCCAAATCCCATTGTTTGGGCTTCCCTCCAACAATGCAATGTAACAAATTACCCAAACTTCGATTGACCACTTCTGTTTGCCCATCAGTTTGTGGATGATAAGCACTACTAAACTGTAACTTTGTCCCCATCTTCTTCCATAAGGTCCTCTAGAAATGACTCAAGAACTTAGTATCCCAATCAGAGGTGATCATTTTTGGAACCCCATGCATTCTCACTATTTCAGAAAAGAATAACTCGACCACCCTAGTGGCATCACTAGTTTTCTTACAAGAAATGAAATGAGCCATTTTTGAGAATCTATCCACAACTACAAAGATAGAGTCACTACCTTGTTGTGTATGTGACAGTCCCAATACAAAATCCATACTCAAGTCTGTCCATGGTCGTACTGGTACTGGCAATGGCATGTACAATCTGGTGTTCTGGGAGTTCCCTTTGGCTACTTGACAAATTCGACACCTTTCCACAAACCTGGTGAAATCTTGCTTCATCTTTGGCCAGTAATACTTATCTACTACCAAGGCTATTGTTTTATCCTTCCCAAAATGCCCAGCCATACAACTACTATGAAATTCTCTAATAATATTTTCCCACATTGAGCCTACATGAACACACAACTGTTTTCCCTTGAATAAATAACCATCTTGCATAAGACACTCACCTTTAATAGTGTCTGCATTCCTAGGTACTGGATTCTTCAACTGATCAACAACTTCCCAAAAGTCACTATTAGATTCATACAAGTCTTTGATTGCATCAAAGCCAACTACTTATTTTTCCATAATGGTCAGAAGCACAACACGCCTGCTCAAGGCATCTGCAACTTGATTCTGCTTCCCTGATTTATGCTTCAGAACAAAAGTAAATTCTTGGAGGAAAGAGACCCATTTTGCATGTCTATTGTTCAACTTCTTTTGCGTGTTTAGATATTTTAGAGCAATATGGTCTGTAAACAACACAAATTCTTTGGGTACTAGATAATGCTTCCAATGTCTCAAAGCTTGCACAATTGCATGGAACTCTATATCATATGTAGAATATTTCATTTGCACATCATTCAATTTTTCACTAAAAAAGGTAATAGGCCTACTTTCTTGGCTGAGTACAACACCAATTCCTACATGTGAGGCATCACAGTCCACTTAAACACTTTATCAAAATTTGGTAAGGCCAATATAGGAGCTTCAGTGACCCTCTTCTTTAGATACTGGAAACTCTCTTCTACCTCTTTGGTCCATGAAAACTCCCGACCCTTAGTGCAATCTTTCACAGGTGCTACAATGCTGCTAAAATTATGAATGAGCTTTATATAGAAAGTGGCCAAGCCATGAAAACTTCTCACCTCAGTGATACTAAACAAACTATGCCATTCAAGAATGGCTCTAACTTTCTCTGGATCCATCTTGAGACCATCTGCAGAAATGACAAATCCCAGAAAAACTAGACTTTCTTTCATGAACCTTCACTTTTTCAAAGTAGCATAGAGTTTCTCTCTTCTTAATACCCCAATATGATCCTCTTGTGTTGCAGATGTTCTTCCCTTCCTTTACTAAAAATCAGTATATCATCAAAATAAACTACTACAAACTTGCCAATGTAAGGACGCAACACAGTATTCATGAGTCTCATAAAAGTACTAGGTGCATTTGATAAACCAAAATGTATAAACTTTCATTCATATGAACCATCCCTGGTTTTGAAAGAAGTTTTCCATTCATCCCCTTCTCAGATGTGAATCTGGTGGTACCCGCTTCGCAGATCAATCTTAGTGAAATGTGTTGCTCTAGCAAGAACATCCATCATATCGTCCAAACAAGGGATAGGAAAATGATACCTGATGGTTATCCTATTGATGGCTTGACTGTCTATGCAAATCCTCCATGTTCCATCTTTCTTTGGGGTTAATAACGCTAGTACATCATAGGGGCTCATGCTTTCCTGCACTAACCCTTTATGTATGAGCTCAATCACCTGTTTGTTCAGTTCTGCTTGCTGGGTCAGACTCATTCTATAAGCCGCTTGATAGGGAAGACTTGCTCTTGGGATAAGATCAATATGATGTTGGATGTCTCATTTTGGGGGGATCCCACCAAGTAGGTCCTATGGAATAACATCTGAATATTCTTCCAACACCGCAACTTCTTCTAGCAGTATCGTCAAGTCTTCCTCTTTGCCTCTTTGCACTACCAATGCATGGGCCGACCTAAGAGGACATGTCATGCATCCATTGGAATCACATCACACCATAACTCATCCTTATAGACCTTTCCTATGGAAAATTTAAGAAGGCACCTCTTATCTACCGTAACTTCATTGCCCTTTTTGAACCATGCAATCTGATATGGGCGAGGGTGTTTTTCACACTGGAGATTTAGTTTCTCTATCATTTCTTTAGAAACCATGTTCTCACAACTACCGCCATCAACAATTACTTGACATACCTTTCCACCTGAGGTACACCTTGTTTAGAATATGTTGGTTCTGAGCCATGAATCATCAACGTCTTTCTCCTCTATATCCTCCTTTGCTAGAATAATCATTGTCCTCCTCATCATGAGGTTTTTTTTGATATCCGGAGTCACTTCTTATTCATATCCTTCATTGTCAACCTGGGCTAGGCTCACTCTGGATGGTCCTCCTTGATTTCCATCTTGCATGTTGAAATTGGAACACTCGAAGGCCCTGTGTCCTTCTCCACATATGAAACAAGTGAATGACTTTCTTTGGCCTTCCCATCCTCTTCCATTATCATAGCCTCTACCATGTTGAAAACCCCTTCCTCTTTGTTGATTTGATAGAGTTTGACGGGATTCTTATTGTCTCTCACTTCCTTGACTGGAACTCGAGCCTCCTCAAAATGGAGTTGATGTACCTATGTGTCCTCCTCTATTCCTCTGGTTGTACTGCCTATTTTTCTTTTCTTCAGCCTTTAGAGTCAACTGATAGGCATCCTCCAAGCAGTTGATCTGATGCATGCTTAGCTCATCCTAAATAGTGAATTTCAAACCATTCACATACCTTGCAACCATCTGTTCATTACTTTCTTGATGTTCTATACTGATGGACAACTTGTAAAATTCATATGTATAATCTTGCACAAAAGACAAATTTTGTTTCAAATTCTGAAACCTTCGTAAGAGTGTTTGAGCATAATCCACAGGTAAGAATTTTTCTCTCAGCTTTTTCTCAATTTCTCTCGATGTCTTTATTTTATCCCTTCCTTCCTTTGTTAGTTCATTTCAGCCAAAAACCACATCTGAGTCAAAATTTATGACCCTCGGATGCTCCTGCATCAGAGTCAAAGTCTCAATTGAAGAGTCTAGTGGGGTTACGTATGTGGATAGTCATAGAAAAGTGAATAGTGTTGAAGCATGAAAGTTTAGTGAGGATGCATTGCATTTTTTTGTGGGTCTAGGTGAGGGCACTGACTATGGAGGGGCCAAAATGCACACGTTCAAACATAGTACTCTAACTAACATTATTATAAAATACAGTACTACGAGGTGTAAAAACACACAACACTATTAGAAAATACATAGTGCTGCTTAGTAAATAATGTTGTGTTTTTCAACACCTTGCAACACTATGTTTTCTAATGTGTTTTCGAACATGTGCATTTTGGCCCTTGCATAGTCAAATCCCTAGGTGAGTGGATCCAATCATAGACCTTGAATGAATAACAAGGAAGAGTGTGTGGAGAGTGGATGTAAGTTGGATAGGACAGGTTGAAGACCCTAGAAGCCATTAGATTGGGAAGTTGGAGTTGGGTGAAGAATCAAGGGCTAGTATGCCTTGAACAGAAGATAGATCTCATGATGTGTGGGATAGTGGATTACCAAGTGGTGAGAAGTTGTGGTATGATTGGGAGTGAAGGACACATTTCAATGTAAAGAGAGCTTGTTCAAAAGTACATTATGTGGGGTTACCTTAAGTCAGACCTTTCTATAAAGCCTTGAGTTGAGTCTAATTCCTTAAGAGGGTTCCAATCTTTGGTGAATCCATTTGGTTGAGTTAGGTTCTTTAGAGGATTATAGGAGGGCTCTGCATCAAATCAGTCATGGGGTGGATTGTATTTAGGGTTTGGAGCATAGTGGACTAGTTGTGGCTTGACGATTAATAGGTCTTGAGAGTGGGTGGGTCCACGTGAGTGATAATAAGTTGGAGGACTAAAGAGTGTCTTGGAAGGTTCAAGAACCAGTCTTCATACTCTTAGCAAGCTTTGATCGGATTTGACCTAGGTGTCTGAGGACCAAAATTCATACTCTTAGCAAGCTTTGATAGACTATATCGTCTGCCGCCTGTCCCTAAAACAAGTTTGAGCTTCTCTTTGTTTTGAGAATAATTTAATATTCTCTACTTAACAGGGCCAACCATGTGAAGGTGGAAGCTCATTTGGCCCCTCCCCCCTAACATAACTCTAAATTCCCCATTAACGTCTAACATTCATTCATTCTTTCATCCATTAATAAAATATAGCATTCATTCATTAATAAAATATAAAATTCATTCATTAATAAAATATAACATTCATTCATTCATCCATTAATAAAATATAACATTCATCCATTAATAAAATATAAAATTTAGTCATTATCAAATAAGGTAGATTACATTAATTTGTTTCTTTTTTTTTGGAGAAAAGAATAAGTGGACCATCAAATTCTTCATCATTTCCCCCCTCATTTGCTACTGATCTCAGTGTATGCCTCGCCCTGTACTCATAGCCAGGATGCTGATGCGAAGGGGGGTCCTCTGATGTAAAAAAGATATGGGTTAAATTCAAAACATTTTTTATTATTGTTACAGGCATTTTATTAATTAAAAGAACATAACAGTAATTTTCTTTACCTGACAGGGCAACACCATCTACTGTATCATATTGTCTAGCCTCAACCACAACAGGTTGAACACCCTCTAAATCCTCTGGAGTTGAAATACGAAGTTTAATTACATTAATCAATACACCAATTTCAATTAAATTCGTTTACAAGATTAATAGTGGTCCTCTTCACCTAATGGAGGCACATCACGTTCCTAATGCTGTGTACCCAGATCATGCTCCACTTGGTCACCACGATCTACATGTTTTAAAATATAAACAAAAAAGGTTATAGAAATTTCAATTTAAGATGTTTAAATGTATCAATAATTACATTAAAAAAATGGAGTAGAAAATGAATACCTTCACCACTTGGATGCACAATAGGACCTTCAACATGTGCAGGTTGTGTTCCAGGATTAGCAGGCTGTGTTGAAATGTCATGCACATTGTTATCATTGCTTGCTTATTTAAAACAAAAAATATTCATTTTATGTTGGAAATTAACATCAAATTAATAGATTATTGCTCAAGTATTCAATTTGAATAAATTTGCATTTGGCCTATTTACATGTGTGACCGATGCACTAGAATCTTGTAGGTGTTCAACCACGGCTACATAGCCATGCTGGAAGGCAATTCTTTTGTCATATTTTGTCGACGCCACATTGAATTCAGATACCTGCATTTTTTCTTAATATCATTAATTTTGCTTGTATTGTTAGATTAAACAAAATTGTTTGCAATTTATAAATATTTCAATTTGATATTTGATTTACTGTTACTTACAAGTCGTGCAGAAAGTTTCATATAACTGCTAGAGCCAAGTCTGTGTTGGCCGTGCTTTTCTAGTTTGGCCTTAGTTTCCTTTGATGTGTCCATCAACCACTGAAAAGTTTGAAATATCTTAGACTATATAAATATAAAGATCAGTAAGTATTACATTATTACATTCTTAATAGTATCACAAACCTTCTTTTGATATCTGCTGGCGTATTTCATTTTTTCACTTCAACTTTCTCCTTCACATCCAAAATGAGGTCCTTCCATTCCAGCTCTGGAATCACGAGGGGACGCTCCTACTTTGGGTTATTCTTTAAATGTGTTCTGTACTGGTCCCTCAGATACTTTAGATATTGGTCAGCTTTCTCAAGGACCTTTTCTTTTGCAAATAATTTATCTCCAAAGAGCTCAACCAAACACTCTATGAGCTCATCTTTAAGCTTTTTTTCTTGGTCATTCCACCTTTCATGCAAAAACAAACTTGTTAGATTCTGAAATGAACTGAAGCTACGTTTAATATACTTCAAGAAATGGATGAAAGGAAAACTATTCTAGCAATGATATGAAATGAAAATAGTCAAATAGGGTTAGTTCACATATGATGTCCCACCTTTTACGTAGGGTGGGACCAAATATCTGCAATGTAAGATCTGTTGGAGCTCTAAATGTTTGGCACAATTTGGAGTCCTATATAGTGATAAAAATCTAAAAAGTGGCATCCTCAAATCCATGCCCAATAATTGATGGTATAGAGTACATTAAATGGGATACAAATATATATATATATATATTTTCAATTAAAATTTTATGGATTAAGGAAGGAAGCTCTGTGATAGGAACAATCAAATTTCTGTAAGCGAAGGTTTCAAAGATGTTGGAATTTTGAACTGCTGTAAAGATGATGTCAACAGAGAATGAAAATGATCAAACATTGAAAATATAAAACAAACCCAGTTTGGAAAATCCAATTTCCTATCTTCCTAAAAAATCTTATTTTCTTACAATCTGTTTTGGATTTTGTACCAAAGCCAAATCCGAAAGATAGGTAGTTATTAGTTAGTTTGTTGACTAGTTTTTTCAAAAAAAGTTTTTAAATTTTAACATAGGGTGGTGTCTCTTCACCCTAAAGGGGTGTGAAAACCATTCTTCCATATATATATATGTGGTGTAAAGTGTAAAGGTAAAAATCATCATGAACAATGTAAAAAACTTATTATTTTCTATTGCACTTTCTGCAAGTGATCTATTGTACAAAAAACTTTATGAAGCATTAATATAAATTAGTATTTTCTCTAATTTGGAGTTATGGATTTGATCGTTCCCAATTGATTAGTCCCTTGTGATTTTATCTCTAGAAGATAAAACTGCTTTAAAAATTTATGTTTGGAAATTATTCCTGTTATTCTGCAATTTGATCATTAGAATTATTAGGCACTATTAATTCTATCTTATTGGGCTCATTAAGCTTGGGTTAAATTTAATAAGACTGATTGTATCATAATAAAATTATCAAAGACATTGAAGATGAGCATTTGATAGGAGCATTTAGGTGGTGTTCTCTGTCCCACTTAGTTGTACATAGGATTAAAGAAGGAACTGTCTCTATTTCCCAATATAAGAAATACACTGATCTATTATCCTTAAGTTGAAGTTTCTGTTCGAGAAAATTGCAAGCAGAAAGTAGTCATCAGTATTTATTTCAAACCAACTAATAATTATTTTAAAACATTCTTTCAATAGCATCTTGTTAAAGCATTCTCACAGAATCCAAATATTTAATAGTTTTGATATTCACAATTCGATCTATCTCAAGAGTTCACTTGCCATCTTGAGAGATCACCCAACTTTAATGTATAATTGTTATTTGCTATAAAAATCCTTTTAAGCCAAGAAGTTTGGTTGAGGTATAGGCTCACTCGCCTTGCTTCTACAGAGCCTGAAGTGCAGGGGAGGAAGATCATAATCGATCACTCCCGTTCATTGGCGAAGATAGTTGGATAATCCTAGCATTGAGTAGGAAAGCTCATAGGATTTCCAATCTATAAAATTGGGAACCAACAAGCTCATTCATATTTTTATAAAAAAAATGTTGTTTCCTGCAAAAAATCATGGAATCATTAGTCCAAAAACAAGTGATCAATAAGTAAATTACAATCAGACTATATATAATAATAATGTTAAAGTACGTGGAACCTACTGTATTTTTAAAGTAAGCATTTCTTCCTCACTGAAGACCAAAGTGACCTTCAATGATCCCATACTAGTAACATGAGAAGAAATAGGAAATGACACTATGTTTTCATCACTAATAGGATTCTGATGAGATGCATCTCCTGTAGCATAAAATCAATCCACTATGAAATGCCCCCAAAAAAAAACACTTGAAGAGAAATAAACACATAACAGAAGAGAGAAGAAGAGGGATCTACCAAATCTGGCATGTGTAGGAGTGGATGTCTACATGCTATGCATTGACGACATTGCAGACTACAATACAGAGGGGGTTGAGCTTGAAGGAGGAGACGTTTGCACAAGAGTATCCACAACACCTGAAGACTAATACATTCAATACATAAAATATTAAATATTTTCCAAAAAAGAGTGGTGAATACAAAAACTTTACTTTAGAATATTTTTGCTAATGCTAACCAAAAGGAATTTTTTTCCAAGAGCTTCATTGTTTTAAACACATTAATACTTGCATATATTTATAAAATGGTAAATCATTTTACCTGAACTACTTGTAATGACCTGATCAAGTTCAAGAACTGGTTGATGAGGATGTAAATAATTCTGTAATAACAACACGTACATATTTAGTTCATGACATATAAGAGTATAAAATATAAACCATTCTTGAACTTTTGTTATAATTGAAGATTTAATTAATGCTTACTTCCAAGTTTCCTGCTATGCCCATCAAATATTTCGCCCTTGCTTCTATCTCAAGACTTTGAGGCACTACGAATGCGAGAGAAAAAATTTCTTGATTAACTCTTTGAAGGGCCTTTACTATCGCCCTGACAAGATTTGGGTTAGCTACGAACTCCTGCTGAAATGATAGTGTCCAGTCTACCTCCGTACTTGTATCCTGAGGTATCACAGGTGCTTTACCCTTTCTCTAAACATTCGTTTGTGACAAAAATATTAGTAACATTATCAAAATTAGTGAAAACCCCTCAAAAAACAACATAATAATATATCATTTTGCTTCTATCTAAATTCTACAATTACAATTACTTTTACCTACGTGGAAGAAGGGCTGAAATCTACATCCCTGCCTATTCCATCTGATGGATTGCTGCCCCCTATGAGAAACATTAAATATTAAAACGTTAGCAAAATGAAACCAATAGAGTTATAAAAAAATAATAATAATAAAATGATATATTGGGATATTTAATTGGAGACTAGTTTAAATGGTATATAGTACTCACCACCCCCATGATAGTAACTTTGTTTGTATCTATGTGGTTCAAATTTTAATATATTAGCAACTCTTTCCCTGCACTTATTGATTTTATTGCACATACAAATACACGATTTTCCTCGTGCACCTCAAATATGCAATTGGGTCACTTATTAGTTAATACAGGCCGCGTACTGTTTATGAAACTTGCAATATTACCTGTTGCTTTTGGCCTTCCGTCAATGTACATAGTAACTCTTTTACTTTGATCATTATCTTTCCATTGTACATAATTTGGTGACAGTGCATACCTAAACATACTTTTTGTATATTGAACAATATGCATCCAATTTTTGTAATTGTAACATGGTCCAACATACTCTATCAGTTCAGAAACTTTGTTGTAGCTGACCTTTAGACTGTCCATGGAAAATAGGCCCAAACCATGTAATGAAGATGGTGTTATGCAATATATCCTCTCATTAACACAAAAGTCAGTGTTTATTGGAGGTAGTTCTTTGGGTACCATTGTTTTTGTAGATGTGTGTACCTCAAAGGCACCTCAATGTCTCCTTAGGTCTCATCATCATAAGAACATGACCCTCCTTGAGAAAGGAAAAATTCCACGCGTTTCTTGAATTTTCTTCTAATATTTTGACCTTTGGTTGATCTCCCTATTTTAGATCTACTAGAAGAGATAATTTCGTCACTCGAGGAAGACACATCTGAAAAATACCTATTTGGTGCTACCAACAGTCCATTAGATGAGAGATATAGTTGGTAATGAGCAAGATATGAGCGAAATTAAAATTTACATATTTAGTTGTCAACTTGACAACATTTACACCTTTTTTGTAATTATCCAATTGTGAGGACAATCAATTTCTTAGGGAGTTTGAAATTAGTTTGAAGTGGTTGGTCGATGTTTAGAATAAAGAAAATGATGTTTAAACTGCATTTTCTCTTACTTTTCCATAAAACAGTCATTGTATATGAATTTTTTTCCATTTGAATGTGTTTTTCATGAAAGCTTCATGTTTGGAGATGTTAACACAATGAGTTAACTTTCTTTGATTGTTGGAATCAATTCATTTGGTGTAGGGTAGAAGAAGTTGTACATTGTTTTGGGATGAGAGAGGAAATGTTGTACAATACCCCTTGTTAGTTACAGAGGAGCATGCATTGATAGCATATGCTATGAAGCAATGAAAGTGACTGGACTATCACAGGAAAGAGAGGGTTGACTGTGGGTCAAGGGTGAGGTCTTTTTAATCAAGGATTAAGGGTTCTCATAGTTTCTTGGGTGTAGGGGGACTCCAAGGGGTGAGTGTTAGTATAAATAAAGAGTCTAAAGTGGATTGTGTTGAAGGGCTATGTGTAAGGACATTCATAAGAAAGTGGACGAGGATTTAAAGTTCAGTGACGATGGATCACACTTAGGGTATGGAGTCTAGAGGGATTCCAAGAAAGGTGCATTGACCTCTCATAGGTCTAAGTAGTGAGTTACATTGGGAGAGTGTGTGGGGAGTAGATGCAAGTTGGGATAGGACAAGTTGAAGACCCTATAAGCCATCAGATTTTGTAGTTGGAGTTTGGTGAAGAAACAAGGGCTAAAGGGGAGTTGATTTCATGATGTGTTGGTTGGTATGCTACCAAGTTTTGAGAGATTAGTGTTCGGACATGATTGAGATTGAAGGACAATGATCAATGTGAGAGAGCTTGTTCAAAAGTATGTTATCTTAGGTTAACCAAAGCCAGACCCTTCTATAAAGCCTTGAGTTGAGTCTAATTCCTTGAGAGGGTTCAAGTCTTTATTGAATCCCTTGGGTTGAGTCAGGTTCCGTAGAGGAATCTAGGTCTCCATATCAAGAAAGCTAGAAAATAATATACTATTTCTATAGGGTGTATTGACTTATACCTGTCGATCCATGAGACTGTACAAGATCTCTATCAATACGATTCAATTTCCTGCAAATGTAATTCATTTATTGTATGTTAGCTAAAAATTACATGATACATATGATAAAAATTACATAATAGACAACATGAACAATATGCAGTCATCATAGTCATTGTATATTTTTCATTCCTTACCTTTACTTTATTTATAATGTGGAAGATTGTCAATAATAGGGTTGTTTCTATAGTCAATTACCTATTTCCACGAAGGGTGAAAGAATCACACAACATTTATACATGAATCAACACCAATAATTGAGCATCATAAGCATTGCATTTGTAATTTGATAAACAATAAATACACTAAATATATGAGTAATTTGATAAACAATAAATACATTAAATCATTTAATAATTTTAAATATTTTCAACACATAAAATCATGTTCCTATAGGTGATAAGAATTCCATGGTTATTTTCAACACAAAATATAACACTGAGTCAATATTTCATTCAATTAAGGATTTCCATGTCAATATTTCATTCAATGGTATATTAAATTAAGGATATCACATACCTCATACATTTCATTCATGCCATTGATCATCATCATCATCATCATCATCATCATCACCATGAACAACATCATCATTTAGGTCTTCTTCTTCGAGAACATTTTTGTCATGAACATCATCGAGTAATTTTTGATCGTGGTCATCATCTACATCATCTTCTACTTCTTCGACATCTTCTTCTTCAGTCATGTTACACTTTACCGAGATTCCTCTTGGATCATGTCTAACAACAAATGACCAACCAGGGTTATTTGGAACCTATAAGTAAAATACCTACTCAAATTGGCTTGGAAGAACATAGGGCTCATCTCTAACTGGATCAAAGGACCTTGTATTAACCATTGTAAATCCATTATCACGTTCAATAATATTTCTATCAAGATCATTTCAATTCAGTCGTAGCTTGTACTATTTGATGGTGAAAAGAACTGATTTGAAGGAACTGAAGTCACAGTCAAGTATGTCATCCAAATAGCCATAGTATCAATTTTGAGAGTCTTGAGGATGTATGTCATTTCTAGATGAAATATTAGTCACCTCAAATACTGCAGTTATCCCAGAATCACAAATTTTCTTTGTGTCATCCAACTTTTTGATGCAAAATTTATGACAATTGTAGCACATAGCTTTATGGTGTTTGACCTGCAATATGTCAAACATGTAAAAATTATAGCATCACGAGTTGATAAACATATGGCTGATTAATAGATTTTTACATACCTCTGTATTTCTTAAACCATTTGCTAAATCAATTTGCATTGGTGTAACATTGGAATCTCCATTACGATGAGCTTCTTTAACCAATGAAGCCACACTTTCCCATGTTAATGAGCAACAAGAATGTTGGAGATCATTCAATCCATATTGTCATCCAATCAAGATTGTTTGCAATATGCAAATGTAGTGCATCCCACTCTCGACCAGCTATACAACAAATAAATAGACTTACAACTGAATTATATTAAATATTAAGAATTAATTAACTAAAATAAAATATAAACATATTATAATTACCTCTCACTTTCCTCAATCTACTTTTCTCCATCAAGTACTCCCCTTCAAATTTGTTAATGGGGTTGGGATCCCAAATGTGATCTACATGGATCTTTGCTGCAAATTTAAGAAGATATTTAGTAACGTACACCATAGTCTGGTGTACCATATATCCCTCAAGAATAGAACCCTCAAGATGCGCTCTTTGTCAAACCAAATCCTTCAAAAATTTCAAGTGCCTCTCAACCATCCACAATGACCTAGTGTGTACAGGTCCACACAATTCAATCTCCTCAACTTGGTGTATGAGGTAGTGTTCTTGTGCATTGAAAAAGTTGAAGGTAGACATTTTTGCATTTCACACATTAGATGTGGAATTTTTCTCTTCGAATATTTTATATCTTGTTTATAGATTTCTTTAGATGACAACCACCTACAAGAGATTCAAGATAAAATAATATATAAATGAGACTTTACAAAATAATAGACAATAAATTACATAACAAGTAAAACATGTCCCAAATCTAATATCTATAGAGAAAATCAAACAAATATCACTACTTACCTCATGTATTTTCTAAGATCATATATAACTTTCTTGACACTATTGTCGAAGTGGTGTGGGAGAGATAGAGGTAGAACGTACTGCAACAATTATAAAATGATCTATTCATTATTTTCTAACACAATACAATGAAAAGTGCATGCATAATACAAATATATAGTAAATACGCAAGAACATGAATTACCTTAATGAAGGTATGCCAATCATGCGTTTTCATCCCTGGCCCAAATTCACTTTTTCTTTGATATGAGATTGTTTATGTTTGCAACAAATCCTATGGAAAATTAAATTTTTTGTATGAGTTCTTTTATAACATTGATTTTCTGCCCCGATAATAACCAAGGAAGGAAACTTATATCAATATGGTCTCCATTTATATTTGATCGAATGACATCTTTCATTGCATGATTGGAATCCTGAATGTAAGTATAAATTTTGACAAATTTTTCTTTGTCACGCCTTCCATCCAATATTTTCTATAATGTCTCTGTTATATTCTTTCTAATATGCATAGCATCAAACAAATGCACAATTTGCAACTACTCGTAGTAGGGAAACCTACTAAATTGTGTAGGATACCTTTTTAGTCACTTCGGAAGGTGGTCATTAATGCCTTGACGACCTTCACGATCATCAATTACATCATTAGTAAACAAAACATAATATCAAAATATAAAGTAAAAACATAAACCATTAGATGGAATGACATTACCTCCATGATTTATTCTATTATATTCCAACTTCCATAGGTGAGGTGTCATTCTTCGTAAATTTGATGTAGTCTCTTCTTTCCCATTGAAAAGATGTTTTTCGGTAATTCAATATTTATGATTTCTGTGGAGGAAGTGCCTATACTCATCAAACACCTACTTTCGTAAAATTTTTGAATGACGAGATTTAATATTCGGACCACAAACAAGACATGCAAATTTTTTCTTTGTTTGAAGACCTACAAAATCATGTATAATTGGATTAAATATGTTAATTTTGATAATTATAATTATGATGCACAATTTGAACACTATAACATACCACAAAAATGTGTTAGCCCTAGACCATCATGTATTGTCCATACAACCAATACATGGAATTGAAATTGTCTCTGTCCTATTGGTCTAGAGACATCATGCATAGTCACACTATTCCATAACTCCACCAACTCGTCGATAAGAGGCTCAATATATACATTCATATATTTAACTTGGTACTTACCTATTGTAATCACCCAAAAATGGTCTAGCAAATCTATGTCCCCCTTTTCTCAAATATTTGGTCTTAATAAATCCCAAATCTAAGACATTATTGCTAGGCTCTAAATTTTTGAGCATTTAATCAAAATTGCTTATATAATTTTAATCCTAACTTGTTGAATCAAATAATCAAGCATCAAAGCCTAAACCCAAAAAAACATAAAACATTGGGATAAATAAAAAAGTCCTAAGTTCAAAAAGTGAACCCATTCACACATGGATGTGAACTCAAAAATCAAATAAAACAAATAAAATGGAGAAAATACCAATTTTGTCTTATTCGCCACAAATTTGACCAATCAAAATAACTTTATCATCTCACATGGATTGAGAGGAATTGCATCTCCACCATAGATCAATTTCTTTTGCCTCTTAATCTCAACCACTCATTTCTTGGAATCTCTTATAAAAGGGATAGCTCCCTTGCTCAAAACATATAGAGAAATATTTGGAGTAAAGTTATTATGCTATTTTCATTCTAGAGTTTTCTAAGAGCATGCATAGTCATTTGCTTTCATTAGTAGTTTCTTGCATTGCTTGCATTGTTAATTTCACTTCTTAGCTTAGATGACATTCTAGTTTCATTCCTAGCTTAATATAGATGCATTTTTCTTCTTATTTGATAGCTTAATCTTGCATCTTAGTTCTATTTCTTATAATGTTATGCATTTAGTTTGTTAGTTCATGCATTTCCATTCTCAAGTTTTCAAGAACAAAGTATGAAAGTCTATGCATCTTGCTCACTCTCTTTACATTGAATCTTCCATTTTGGATTAGTCAAGTCACCGATTTCTCTATGTCTAATCTGATGGACAACTATGAGAATCATACTCGCTTCAACTAGGAAGCAATAAGCTAGTTTTAAGGGTTTTTAGTTTAGTGCTTTGAATCTCATGTTTTTCTAACCCCTTGATACAATGGTTTATTGAAGTGTTTGGTTGCAGATTTTGATCACACATTTTACCACACATTTTTGGCGCCCACTGTGGGGCAAAAAGTTGCATTTTTCTCCATTTTTATGATTTCTTACATATTTTTGATGAAACTGCGCTTTTTGTCGTACTGTTATCTGTCGTACAAAAAATTGCTGATTGGTACTTTGTCATCTTTCAACAGGTATACTGTCGTATGAGATTTTTTTTCCTGCCTTTTGTCGTATCAGAGCATTATATTTGTCGTATGAGGTTTTGTGAGACTCTGTTTTGTCGTATGACAACTAATGTATTGTCGTATGAGTTTTGATGCCGGTCTGTATTCTGTACTTTGTCATTTGGAAAATAACAAGCATTTCTAGGGTTTCTCTTGAGATAATTTTTGCTTTCTGATGTTTTGCATGTCTTCTATGGTCTTTTTACTATATGTTTTTGCAGCCTAACTATTTTTGCATAATTTTTTCGAGGAAGACTTGCTTGAAAAAGCCACATTTGCACACTATTTTGATAAAACTACTAACGGTTTGTGCTTGTAGGATGCTTGCCAAAGGAGATTTGAGATTACTAATATTGTGTTTGCAGGTTGCCTTGAAATCACATCAACCAAACGATCGTTCTTGTTAGCATTTTATTTTGTTTCTTAGGCACATAGATTAACTAGAGAGATCTTTTTTGTCTAATTTGAAGCAAGTTTTAGGGGAGTATGCTCTCTTCCCTTTTGGGAAGATCAAAAACCTAGACGCACTTGTTTTGTATTAAGCAATTAAATCTTCGGGAAAGAACTTAAAGTGTGTCTTGTGTGTGTGTGGAGAAAACGATACTGGATATGAGAGTATGCTCTTTTCTCCTTGAGGGAAAATCAGAAATCTAGACTCCTTTTAGTTGCCAATCCATTTACTTTCCAAGTTAAACCTTTAGAGGGCTTTCCAAGGGAGAAATCTCTTGGGAATGACCTAAGTGGGGAACAAGTGGACCTGGCTACTTCCACCCCACTATAATCAAATGCTTTCTTCAATCTAAAGAGAGGGAAGACATGGTTATTTCTATTTCTAATGCTTTCTCCCTTGTAGGGCCTCGTTTCCCCAGTCTTTCTAAAAAAGAACTACATTTGATTGGGCGCTTCTAGGCCCATTCTTGGTCTTAATCATGTTTACAAGACTACAAGGGAAATACACTCAACTTGTGTAGGGCCGAGAAGTCTGAATCTTGCATGCAAGACTATACATTTTGGGTTCTTGTAGGGCTATATGCCTTAATTTCGCTTGCAAAAATACAAGGGGTAGTCATGAACGGATAAAATTACTAGACACTTTTTACATAGAGGCTACCCGATCTACCTCTAAAAGTATCATAATATTTGTGCAAGGATTGATCCAAGTGGACTTTACCCGGATCACCCCAAGATTTTACACCCAACATATGCATTCCCAAGGATGTTTAAAGCATGAATGTGGCATGGGGGAGCTTATACGATTCGATCATCGAGTCTCTTTCCAAAACCCACAATGTGCCTAGTCCCAGAAAAAGCCAATATCACTTTGTGTGAGGCGAAGGAATATCAAGCGTGGGCAAATATTGTGATACTAAGCCAAATTGACTATAGGGTAGAAAGTGTTTGGCTCTTCACACTTTGTGTTTGATGTGCTTGTACACCTTGAAAATTGACATATCCTTCAAACAAAAACACTTTGACAACATAAAACAGTACACGTCAAGATTTTCACCTCAAACATTAGACAACATTGTCCGAAGTCTTTTACACAAAAGTGACAAACTATCCCAGAGTCTTTTGTCATTTCATGCCATTGAATTTGTTGTATGACATCACATACAGAGGGCAAAAACTTGTATGAGGACTCCTGTATTTTTTTTGGAAACCCCTGAATTGTTGGATGAGACCCGAGTTGAAATTAGTCCAGCATTAAGATCTTTGTCATTTGGTCACATTCTTGCAGCAACAACTATCATACCTTGTCACAGTCTTTTCAGCTTTCGAATCTGGTAGTTAGGCTCATCATTGTCTTTTGTCCTAGCTTCTTACAACTCTCTCAATCATATTGACTCTTTGCTCTTGGTTATTTATCAACTTTGTCACAAGTGTCATCTAGTAGATATTCAGACCTCAAACGCATGATACCTTGTACAAGTTCAACAACCAAATCTTTATTTATCCATTAAACAAATCTTCAAAGCTTTGACATTGACTTGACAACTTGATCCTCTAGAGATGTTATTCATAGATTTTCGTACATGGTCCAAATGAGAAGTCAAAAATCTGATCTCGATTCCAAGGGAAAAGCTATAGATGACTTTTCTCAAGACCTACCTTCTTGTTAGAAACCCAAGACAGATTTCAAGATCTCACATAAGGACACTTCAAATCCATAACCGAGGATACCCTTGTTTGACTCTTCAACTTTGGTTGCACACAACATGTCAACCATGTCAGCTTATGATTGGGGGTCCCAACATGACCACCAGAGTCAACATACTAGTGCTTCTTCTTCCAAAGAGGAGCCCATTTCTGAAGAGATTAGGAAGTGTCAGCAAGATAAACACTTTCAAAATATGATGCACACTATCATGCAATTGGACAAGGAAAAATATTTCATGCATCTAGCGTCAACAACTGTTAAGCTTCCACCTGATTTTGACATTTAGGGACTCATACAATAGGAAGAAGAGTCACCTATCACTGTTCTCAACCAACAATTGCAAGACACAAGATGCGAGTTAAGGGAACTCAAGAAAGTGAAGGAACAACCTCCTAGAAAATACTCATTGGAATCCATATGTCCATTCCCTTTTGCTAAGAATTTGCACATACCACCTTTTCCCCCAAAGGTTGAAATTCCTAAGTATGATAAATACAATGGGGAAGGTGACCCTCAAGACCATGTAAGAGAATTTTGCACTCTTAGTATGGAATTTATGCATGAGAGGACATATTTGATGTGACCATTCCCATGAATCCTTAGTGGCCAAGCCTTGGAATGGTTTACAAAACTCACACCTGACATACAAACATTTGATGAGTTGGTACAAAGGTTTATACAAGACTACTCTTACAACATCTTACACATGGTTACTATGCTCAACCTTTGCAACACCAAGCAACATAGTAGCAAACCATTTGTTAAATTTCTCCAAAGATGGAGGAAGATATTTGCAAGATACCCTAAACAAATACCTAAACCGAAAAAGATTGACATTTTCATCAATAACTGGGTTCCTGAGATGAATTACGTAGCACAAATGCAAAAACATACCTCCTTCAGTGACTTAGTTGACAGTGCTATGAGAATCAAGGATGTTCTCGTCAGAAAAGGGGATATTACTTTGAATAAAGACATCAAGTCTTCCAACAATAAAAATAACAAGGACAAGAGTAAATAATGGAATAATAACCGCAACATAGTTAATGATGGTGTAGTTGACTCACCTGAGAATAAACCCAATGAACAAGTATTTAACCTCACTACTAGCATACAGGGTGCCAAACATAGTTCGGTTACTCCCAACACTTCTAAAAACATTAAGGATGCTCGGAAAGACAAAGCACCTTGGATTCCCCAACCCAAACAAAAAGTCACTCCTCTTGGAGAACCTTTGGATGACGTGCTAAAAACATTGGTTGCCAACAAGATCATCACAAATCCCAACTCTAAACCATGGGAACCCGAGGTAAAAAACAAATGGTGGAATGACGATCACTACTGCAAGTTTCATAAAAATAAAGGACACTGGATAAATGACTGTATGAAACTGAATCATGTGATACAAGATCTAATTGATAAAAAAACTATTGCAGTTGGTACTCGTGGATCAAATGATGATCATAAGGCCTTAAAACAACCTTTGTCATCCTATGAGAAAGGAGAATCCTCACAAACTCTGGGAACCATGGTAAATCATACATATGATAACATTGATAACATGATACACACGCTTGAACCCTCTGAAAGTTCTGTCAATGTTATTATCATTAAAGATAAGGAACCCAATTTTGCTAATATTGTCACTAGGGGCCAATCCAAGGTCACTCTTAAAGGAGTGATATCTGCATCTAAACAAAATGTTGCACCAATAGAAAAACCTTCGTCATCAAAGCAGGTTACTACCCACTACAACCTGATTGATCAATTACAACGAACTCCTACTCAGATCTCTATATTAGATTTGTTGAAATTATCACCTTCACATAAGGAAGTTCTCGAGATTGCGATTGTGGAAACCAATGTTCCTAAGGACCTTGATGTTGGTCAGTTCCAAACCATGGTTAATCATTTGACCTCTCCTCACTATCTATCTTTCTCAGAAGAAGATGACAAAGCCCTTAGTCACCCACACAATTAGCCTTTGCACATAGAGGTTTTGATTCATAAAATTTGGGTCAGGCGTGTTTTGATAGATGGAGGCGCTGGGTTAAATATTTGTACCCTCAAGCTAGTCAGGACACTAGGATTTTCTGAACATACCATTGATCCTCGAAGGAAGATCACTATTAAAGCATACAACAAGGAAGAGAGATCATCCAAAGGACTTGTGGTACTCCCCATCAGGGTAGGTCGTATTGAAAGAAATGTCATGTGCTAAGTGCTTGATTTTCCTCTTGCATACAATATATTGCTAGGGATATCATGGATCCATGATATGCAGGTGGTTCCCTCCCTGTATCACCAATGTGTAAAATTTCCCTACAATGGGGTGGAAGTGACCATTCCGGCTGACAACACTTACTCTTGCAACACTTTGAAGCAAGCTGATAGTATGGTTCCACACAATAAGGAGGCATTGCAAAATGCTGAAGCAGCTCAAAAGGCACTAATGCAAAGCTTTGAGGCAAAACTTAAGATTAACAACACAAACATGAGAGAATACCAGTTGACTTCTCTTCCTACTTCTCCCAGATCTTATGGTATGCCATCCTCATCTTTCCCACCTTCAAATGGTAAGCAAGTAGAAATACATGAGGGAATTGGAATGGTGAAGGGATGAGTGTCTCTTTTAGAAGAGAATGAAGAAAAGGCTATTCTTGCATGGTTGTATAAAGATGAAGAGCAAGATAATGAAGTAAAACATGTGAAGATCTGCCCACATAAATATGGGAAAAGATATTAGATGAAGAAAAAAATGGGATATATAGGTAAAGGACCCTTGGGAAAGGACAAAGGTCTTATAGAACCCCTTCGTGCTGAATTTTGAGATCCTGCAGACAAGGATGGTGTGGGATAACATGGGAAAAGTATCCATCCTTCTCCTAAAGACCATCATCCTTGTAGCTCCCACACAAATGCATATGATATAGATACTGAAGATGAGAACGAGATTACTCAGCTCCCCTTTGAACAATTGATGCATGCCACCACTGACAATCTGACATATCAAGTGGAACCATATGTCCCCTCATTTTACAAAGCTTCCTTTGAACCAAATTGGACTAGTGCTTCAAATATCATAGAGATATCAACTCAAGAGTCAGGCATGAACCTAGAAACAAAAGATAGACATCCTAACTGGAGGCAACTCGTCTTCACCTCCCATGTCCTTAACTTACCACATTTCTCAAATTATAGGGTGCACACTATTGAGGAGGCCTCTCCTCGTGCCTCTCAAAAGTCAGTTGATGAGTCCACTCAGTGTGGAATGAAATGGAAACATGAAAATAATAACTACCTCAGTGTTCCAAGGACTCTCTCTTGCTTTTTGGAAGATAGAGATCGTGCTCCTATCCAATTTGATTATGGGAAAGATAATACTCTACAAGAACAACATCCTAACCGAGGGAAAACTGTGGCTCCTATACATGTGTTGGATTTACCTCACTCAATTGAAATAGACTCTAATGAGTATGAGTGAGAATCCTTCTCTGATACTACTATGAATATTGAAGTAGACATGGTTCACAAATTTGCACACACAAACAAACCAATATGACAATGTTTCTCAAACACCCACATCCAACAAGTTAAACAGACTGAATGATTGCTCACAATTTGCTTGTATGCTGTCTGTTATCAATGATTTCCTATGTTTTCTTTGATTTATGCTTTGTGTATTTCTAATGATCTTTATGTCAAGATAGTAGGGTGTATGTGATAAGAGCTTCCGCATTCAGGTGGATCAAACACACATCCCTCGATCCTACTCTCTTTTACCATAAGGTGAGGTTGGTCCTATCTCCTTGTTTGTTATTCTGCTTGTTTCAAAAACAACGTACTCATGGTCATCTTGGCTTTGAATGCTTTGATACTGGTGTACTTTTGTTATATCAACTAGAAATAGTGTTTAGGTCATCTCGACTCTTGTGCCTAGATGCTTACATTTTTTTCTCACATCTATCTGATGAAGAGTCATATTCATATCCTTATGGTTCTGTTGGTACTAGTGGGGATTGTATTGAATCTGGTGTCCTAGACATCCAAATGATGAAAATATTGTGACTAAGGAAATATGTGTTTTGACTCGTGTTGTAGGTTGAATTTATAGGCTTTCATAATAGCATGGTAACGAAATCCATTATATAAATTGAAACATGGAGCTATTCTTTTAACCATTTTCTTCTTTAATCCTTTTCTAATGCAATCAAATGCATTTTATCTCCTTAAGGTTATCCATCTATGCACAAATGGGTCAGTAACAAGGAAAAGAGCATGACATATATTCGTAATAAGATCAATGAAGCACACATGATTTACATCTATCATTTATGTTTTAAGCTACAGAAAGCATACAACATCAAAAGATTGTACAAACAAAAAGATATATGACAAGAGATAAAGACATGATAACATATTTGAGCACCAAAAAGGATCATCATCATATGTATATATATATATATCAAAATGTCTCACTATATACAAAAGGATGTGCTCTCATAAATATCGAGAAAAAATGTGCACCTTCGGTGCAAATGAATCATGTACAATCCAATGGATCTCAAAACTCAGAATGGAATAAGATAGAAGAGGGATGATAAAGTCTCGCTTCCTCCCTCACCACCATCAAGTGCTGGGCATGGAGGAACATCTGTATGAGGTGGAGGGCCTGCTCCCTTAGATCATTCCAAATATTGTGAATACGGTGGTACTTGTTGTGCCATAGGAACCACTACACTATATGCTACTACATAGTAGGCCGCCCTACTAGTCTGAAATGTCACCTGGCTCTGCAAAGCCTGAACTCTCTCATCATGTCCTGCGATCACTTGATCCAGCTCTGCAATATGAGACTGGGCTACTTCCAGCTGTGTCTGAGTGGTTCACAGCTGTGTCCTCGGTGACCTAATCAAATTTTTTGCTGACTGCGGCTCTCTCTGAGGACCCTCCTTCTCTGCAGCCTCTTATGCCTCTCAACGTTGCCGAACTACCCTAACTACATCATCTATCCCTAGGTTGGGTTGCGCATCTACCATCTCCTCCTCTGTGTGGCTGGTACCTTTCCTCCAATCGACCCTAGGGTGCCTATCTCCCCACAATCTCTCTGTTGTCCTAACCCTGGTGTCCTGCTTGTACTAGGACTGATCTCTTCTCCTTCTCTCAACTGAGAAGGAGTCCTTTGTGGTGGTCTCTAAGGTGCTCTCTATGGAGTGATCGGTGCATCTATGATAGGTTCCTGCTCTGGGGCATCCCCATCAATCCTAGGCACCCTGTCTGCTAGATCTATAAATCTAGGAAAAGGATGCCGAGATAGATGGTCTCGATACTCTGGAGTAACCCCTGTATCTACAACTCCATCCATGTACTCCCACACCAGTTGATTAAGCTCAATGAGCTCCTGAGTGCACAACGCTAAAGATAACCTGCATTATGAAATTTCAAATGCTCACTTTATGACCTAAAAACTCTAAGATATCTACAAAGAAAAAAAAGAAGAAGAAGAATACACAAAGAAAAATATTACTTGCAAGACCAGCCACAACGATCCTCATCCAAAAATTGGGCATATGCAGTGTACTCCGTGGAGATACTCTGGATACAACCATACTGCAACAATACCCGAGATAGTGTTAATCTCTCTATCACTAAGGAAGTCTTTCTTAATAATGGGCGGGAGACAAAGAAACCTCTCTGGACTTTCCTCCACTCAGCCCAAACCTCTACCTAGGTCGCCATGTAACCAAGCTCAAATAATCAAGCTGACACCTCCAATAATCTTTCTTTCCCAGAAAGGGCTATGTAATGAAACTTGAATACCTATAGACATAGGGCTGTCCTCCCTGCCGTGTATCAGCTGTGATAGGTCTAAAAATTGGAAGACGCTCTCAGGCCCATATCTATAAAACCACAACTCCTGTGGCTATACCTCAGATACCCATATAAGTAATCTCATGAATCTCATGATACATCTATGCCAGGAGGCACTAACCCCAACCAAGCTTCTCAGGATGAGTAATCAATCTCTCCAGCATCCAAGCCCAACCACATATGAAACCCTATTGTGATCAATCGACCATAAGGAAACAACCAATGAACCCAGAAAGAATGCACTCCAAAGACCATTTCTCTCCATAAATCTCTACCAATGTATGCCAGGAGATGGATTGATCTATAATCAATGAATTATGAAAGACTCAGGCTAGTGCTTGAACACTGAATAAAGGTGTGGAATCATACTCCACACATACTCCAACAAAAGGGATCCAAAGAATCCTATAGATTTCCTCAAGAGTGATGGTCATCTCCCCCATTGGAAAGTGAAATGTATTGTCCTCCCTGTGTAATATCTCCACTAGCACGGTCAACATCCCATGGTTCAACCATATATCAGACATCTGTAACAACCATAAAAGACCACAAGCTTGGATATGTGCCCTCCGATCATCTGATAAGTCATGAACTACCTACATGGTGGATAGATAAGTGGATCTAAAGTGAATATCAGGCAACTGCGCCTACATGAAGACAAACAACATAAACAATATCAGTATCAATGTCAAATCAAAGTGAAATTACTACAACGTAATCAGAAAAGCTCACAAACAGGCTATTCAGAAAGAAAAACATGCAACTGGATGACAAACTTAAGAGAAAAATGCCTCTATTCCCATACGATAAAAGGAAGAAATGACCAAACTAGCCCTAAGGTTCATACGACAAAAGATCAAAGGACAGATGAAAAATTGGTATGATACGACAAACTTGATGCCCTCATATGAAAAGAGGGGAAAGCATGAATATTGTTGCGTGACAGGTGGGTTAAGCCCGTGTGACAAATCTAATGGCTCCATGCGACAAAATATTTTTTGGTAGATTGTCATACGAGCCCTTTCGCAGGACCGTATGGAAAATTGAGAATGCATGGTAAAAATGTGCAAAAACATGAAAAAAATGACCAAAATAGGAAAAATTCACATGCAAAGATGAAGTTTATCGACTACTTATAGGTGACACATAATCTCTGGGTCGTCCATGCCTCTACATGCACTTGAAATGATGAGTAGACACTGGGACCACCATTCTCGCTCAGAGAATCTTCTCAAAACTCACAATGTGGATGCTGGAAATGATTTGAAAATGACCCCTCCAAGCCTTATATAGAAATTTGACCTAATTTTCAAAATTCTCCTATGGATGTGAAAATTACACCCTTGGCTAATCGAACTGCTCTGAAATCCATTTTCGGGACTGAAATTGAAATTCGATGATGTTTTGATCCTAAAAAATGCAATTTAACCTAATTTTATCAAATACAGTTGATTGTTGACACTTTCCTCATAGGACTTTGATTCGAGATTCCTTTTGATCAAATTTCTTGTGCATTTCCCTCTTCAATCCAAAAAGTCAACTTAAGTCAATTTTGGTCAAACTTGGTCAACCAAACCTAAAATAGGCTCACTTCTCACATTTCTCAATGCTTTTCAATCTATCAGGCTTGCTCCCCCTCCTTTCGATTTCATTCCCGAGGGGACAGTACCATTACATCAATAATTTGATTCACATCGACAAGTTTTATCTCTAGAAGCATCAGGCCCTTATTCAAATCAAGATCTAATCAAGTGATTCTCATCACTGCATATCAAATCTCAAAGCTTTAGGGGCATATCAGATCCATCGCACCATATCAATCTGAGAACTCCCCTCAATCTAGTAATTGGCTTCATCATGACTCATATAAAGTCAATTATCACAATAAAATCAATCGAATGAGAATCAGTCTCATCGCACCACATTAGGTTGGTTCGTCATTCAAACTTAATCTCAAAATAGAAAATATGCTTGGAAGACAAACATTTAGTTTCATTGCCTCACATCAAACTGAGTGCTTAGAATCTTCTATCAGTCTTCGCTCATTCAATCCCGGAGCTGATATCGTCAGATCTCCTTTTCAGTCTTGGATCGATCAAGTCTGGAGCTGACCTCTTTATCAGTCTTTGTTCAATCAAGTCCAAAGCTGATATCTTCAAATCTTCGATCTTCGTTCGATCAAGTTCGGTATCGATTTGTGATCTGCAGGATAATTTCATCTCTTCACATCAAGCTATTTCCAGATTCAAACAAACTTCAAATGTTCTTTGAACCAATGTGTTCCCAGATTGATTACACATTAGTCAAAGAGGGGCAAACGTAATCACCCAAAAATGGTCTAGCAAACCCATGGTCCTTCTCAAATATTTGGTCTTAATAAATCCCAAATCTAAGATATTATTTCTAGGCTCTAAATTATTGAGCATTTAATAAAACTTGCTTATATAATTTTAATCCTAACTTGTTGAATCAAATAATCAAGCATCAAAGCCTAAATCCAGAAAGCATAAAACATTGGGATAAATAAAAAAGTCCTAAGTTCAAAATGTGAACCCATTCACACATGGGTGTGCACTCAAAAATCAAATAAAACAAATAAAAGGGAGAAAATACCAATTTTGTCTTATTTTCCACAAAGTTGACCAATCAAAATCACTTTATCATCTCACATGGATTGAGAGGAATTGCATCTCCACCATAGATCAATTTCTTTTGCCTCTTAATCTCAACTACTCATTTCTTGGAATCTCTTATAAAAGCGATATCACCCTTGCTCAAAACATATAAAGAAAGATTAGGAGTAAAGTTATTAAGATATTTTCATTCTAAATTTTGCTAAGAGAATTCATAGTCATTTGCTTTCATTAGTATTTTCTTTCATTTCTTTCATTGTTAGTTTCACTTCTTAGCTTAGATGGCATTGTAGTTTCCTTCCTAGCTTAATATAGATGCATTGTTCTTCTCATTTTATAGCTTAATCTTGCATCTTAGTTCTATTTCTTATAATGTTATGCATTTGGTTTTCTAGTTCACGCATTTCCATTCTCAAGCTTTCAAGAAAAAAGTATGCAAGTCTATGCATCTTGCTCACTCTCTTTGCATTGAATCTTCCATTTTGGAGTAGTCAAGTCACCAATTTCTCTATGTCTAATCTGATGGACAACTATGAGAATGGTACTCACTTCAACTAGGAAGAAATAAGCCGGTTTCAAGGGTTTTTAGTTTAGTGCTTTGAATCTCATGTTTTTCTAACCCCTTGATATAATGGTTTATTGAAGTGTTTGGTTGCATATTTTGATCACACATTTTACCACACACACCTAGTTGAATGAAAAAAAATATTACATAAATATTATAAGCATTTTACAATGGTATTTATAATTTAATGTAGATGACTATTAAATGAAAAAAATACCTGGAACAATCATTGCCAACATTACGTTCTCCCTCTTTATTGACATCCATGGAGGAATGTTATTGTTTATAACAAAAATAGGCCTCACTGAGTAAATAGATGTCAACTCTCTAAATGGATTGACACCATCCGCTACCAATGAAATCCTGAGATTACGAGGTTCTTCTTTAAAGTTTGGCCACTTTTTATATATGTCCTTAAATGCACAACCATCCACAGGAATTAACATAATGTCATCTTGAGTTCTATTGTGTGCATGGTAATCCATAAAGTGTGCCAAGCTAGTGCACCTGAATAATCATTGTAGACGTGGAATAATGGGAATATAACGAAGAACCTTGTGAGGCACCCTTTTTTTATTTAATCTATTTGATATCTACTGATATGACATTCAAGACATTCTATTGCAAATTCATTTAGTTTACAATATATAATATGATCATTGGGACATGCATCTATTGATTGATACTCCATTCCAATATCTTTCATTATGGAAGATAATTCTTGGTATGAGAGAGGTAGAGTGTTTGCTGGTAGTAACAAAAACTCACCTATCAATCTATGAAAAAAATAATTATTTGTTAATATAAATAATATTAATAGTACACGATTCACCCTTTATTAACTATAATGAAATTACAACTAAAATAAATAAAAAATATGACATATATGACATACCTTAACATATGTGAGATAGTTATGTTGGATAAACCTTTCATAACCTTCAAGTTCACCAACAACAATATAGTGGAGAGAAGAGTTGTTTGGGATCCTTCGTAAAGGGGCTTGCATGCCTTCTCAAGTAGAGGTATATCATGAACAAAATCAAGGTCATCTTGATCATCATGATCAACTATGCTAGTACCATCATCTTCAATTATGTTTTCTGGCACATGATCAGTTTCCCCAATACCATCATCTTCAATTGTGTTTTATAGTGCATGATCATCTTCCTCCATGGGATCATTATCTTCAACTTTGATATTCACACCTCCATGTTCCTCTTCGTGGAAATCCACATTCTCTAGGTTTTCCTGGTCCATAACATGTGCCCTGGGGAGGTCGACCTATATGAAAATGATGAGCATAAATAAACCATGATCATGATCTCATCATCATGTGATTTCTTATGTATATAAATTGTTGAAATAATATAATGAAAAACTTACCAATCGACGATAATCATACCCCCTTCAATGTGACGATGCTACCTACAATATTTCTCAGATGTTTTGATTAAAATTCTTCAAGTCTTTAAGCCCTTATGATTTTGGTAGAGACAATAACATTTTCCATCACCTTTTATTTTGAAGTTAGACCATAATCTAGCAAGTGTCTCCTTGTTTTGTTCTTCGTTGATATTATCTGACATGTCTTTTCTTCATAGGCGAAAAAATTGGGCTATATGTGAAAACTTTGAGGTATGTAAGAAAATAAATATCACAAGTACAGTGGAAGTATTCTACGAACTAGTTATGTAGAACTTGAAATGTTAGTTATGAAATGATGTTTCAGTATCATATACAAAATTGAAATACTTAAACATAGAAAAATTACAAAACAATCCAAGGTAATTGAACATTCAACATAGTAACATCTTATTAGAGGCAAATATTGTTCATATTGGTGAGCCTGTATATGACATTAATATTGTTGTTGACCAAATAAGGGAGGAAGTAGAAAAGAAGGAATATATGCACAACATCAATTGCATTGAATATCTTTCAAGGTTAATATTTAGGAGAGGGAAAGAGGGAAATATCATCTGATATCTTAAGAAGAAATCATTAGCTCGGGAAGATTATATGAAGTATATTTTAGATGTACACCAAGGCATCGTAGAATAAGTCTAAGGCATTATAGAAAAAATTGATGCTAAAATGTTATTAAGACCAAGTTACATAAAATGTAAACAAACCTATGATTCATTGGAGGTCATATAATTTTGTATAGAAAAGAGAGTTACATTGTTGCATAAGTGGTGTTATTTTTTTTGTAGGTATAATTGTTTGAACATTTCAACAGCGTTTGATTCATCCATTAGACAAAATCTTTGGAAAAAAGATGAAACATGCAATATATTGGTAACTACATCTTCTTCCCTGTGATATGACTCCTATTACATGTTATTATTTCTTTTAACAAATGTAGAATCACTTTATTCTTTAGTGATTATATTTAACTAGCACCCCCACCCAAAGGAGGTGCAAGGGATATGCTGATACATGTTTATTTGAAAGTATTAATAAAGATTTATAGAACAAGAGGAAGTGTATAAAAATGTCAGTCTACAAACATGTACTAGTGTAGAGGACATTCTTGTCCATAGTTACACAATAGTTAGACTGATACATGTTTGTAGAATGACACTTTTATCCACTTGCTTTTGTTATGTAAAGCTCCATTATTGCTTTAAAATCAAACACCTATCAGTGTATCCCTTGCACCTCCTTTGAGTGCAAGTGCTACTTTTTTTATGAAGAGATGTTTGAAAAGAAGACATGTATCCATGAAGACAACCCTTCCTTTCAAAATTACATGTGTAAGATAGAGAGAAAAGGAGAGGACTAGGAGAAAATTGATATCACCAGCAAACAAGAGGAGGAAAAGAAGAAATAACTAGGAATCACATCAAGTCTCACAACATATATAATTTAGGGATAATAGATTCAAAAATTAACCAAGAGAGGTTTCAAATATATAATTTGGAGACAATACATTCAGAAAATGACCAAGAGAAGTTTCACAACAAATTAGATCTAAGAGAGTATAAGGTCAAACTGCAGTACACTTATCAATTAAGTTTGCAACATCAGTCAAATCTAAACATTTCTTTCACATCATAAGACATCATTTACATATACATTGAGTAGTTGTTGATCAATATATTGGTATCAATATAATCCTTTCGAACAACACATTACAAGGTCCATAGAGATAGGATAAGTTGTCAATCTTGTAGATTATAAATCCATCACAATTATAGTATATTCAATATATATTAACACGTTTGAGATCTATCTTATATATTAGTATTTTATTATAATTACATTACCATATACATGTCATACCATAAGTCAATATTTATGCATGTATTATTGACCATCTAATTGTATGTAGTACCAAGATAACTATTGAGAGTAAAGATTTTAATAGGAAGAAGTCTCATGCAAGTGAGTTGGTAAGTACATTGTCTCGATATTACCAAAAATAATAACAAGGGACATTACAATCTGAAAGATAGAAAAATTCACATACTACTACAAATGGTAAAATTGATGTAGTGTCACCAGATTTTTATGAAAAAGAAAATTTTAGAAGTTAAATTTTGGAAAGATTGGATCCATACCGATAAGTGATTCTTTCAAAATCTAGTGAATATGTTCAAAAGGATATTCTTTAGAATCAAAGTTGCAATCTCTAAAATTTCCAAAACATGTTTAACCTCCCAATTTGACTAATCATGTTGAAAAGAAGGAAAAAAGGCTAGAGAAAATACTACATAATTCTTACCCACCTATTAGTTTAGGATTTTCAATAACCAGATTCCTAAGGTTTGCAATGTTAAGCTTACAAATCATATGCTAGAATGGACCTCCAACTAGATTTGTCAAACTTTCTAGCCCTTCAGAATCTTTCAGAATTTAAGTTGATCTTGAATTCCTTTTCAAAGGTCAAGTGTGTCTTCAGAGTTAAGACATCCTAATCCCAAACGCCAACAGGTTTAGGAAACAAATTAACGGAATTCGTAATAAAATTTTTGAAGCAATTAAAGTGGAGATTATCCTGATGTTTCAGGTGATTGTTGCAATTGTTAAAAAGTATGTTTCCTGCAAGGTCAAAAAAATTATATTGTTACTCCTTTGTAATGTCCCATGTTAGGTTTAGGCTTGTTATAACCATATATTGTTGATTTATCAAACATATTAAGTTATTTGGTTTCTTTTACTAGTTATAATTCTTAAATGTCAATGCTAATCTTACTACTACCTTAGTTTTAGAAGGAAGAAGATATGGATGTAACAAAAGCACTTAGAGACCCAGCACAATAGGCTACCTCCAAGTTTACAGATCTAAGCCCTTATCCTATCTTGAGACCATACCCTAAATTTTGAAGGGACAGTGATCCCTACCCTATCTTGGGAATCAACCTATTGGCTAGATTTAGACTGCCCCTCCTTGGAAAATCTTAATCTTTCTACGATAATTGGTATCAGAGCTAGTTCTATTATTTAGAAAGTTTAATCACTGAAGAGAAAAGATCTTACAATGGAAAGGTATATACTTGACAAAACTATTGAAAATTAGAAATTGGAGTTGCAGATCTACATTGAACAATTCAAAGAAGCCAAGGAGAAACTAAAGGAGATGTTGGTTAAGAGAAAAGACATGGCATCTCACTGTAATGAGAATGATTATTAGGAAGAAGAGATAAATGACCCATTTGATACATCTAGATCTGAATCTGGTAGCATATCTAATGCATATGAAGGAATCATATCAAAGCTATCTAAAAAAATTCAACAACTTATTGAACAAGTGAAAGCACTATAGATCAATCAAGATACACAAATGTTTAGAATGGTTGAAGCCTTGAACGATGCAAAGAAAGCTGAACAAGATAGAGACATGGTTGTTGATGATAGAAGACAAATAACTGAAAATATACAAGAGAAAGAATCTGAAATAACAAGACTTACCTAACATTACTTTGAGATCACCAATTAGATAGTTGCTATGAGTCATGAGGCCAACCGAGTGAATATTGAACTTGCTAGAAAATTGGAAGACATTGGTGAATTAAAAGAAGATAATGAAAAAGTAAGAAATGAAGTGAAGATTCTACAAAAACATAATTAGATGATTAAGAGATCTAAAGAAATTACCAAGAGGATGGATGAATTTCTGAACAATCAACGAAGACTTAATAACAATACCGGTTTAGGGTATACCGAGCATGGAGAATCATCAAATCAAGTTGAACAGAGGAATATCTACACAAATACGAAGCTTAACAAACCCTCATGCCATCATTGTGGAAAACCATGCCACACATCAAACGTTTATAGAAGCAAAGAAAAAGGTATTTCTAGAAACTCTCCTAAATTTAATGGTAATTTCTATAACTGTAACAAGCATAGACATCAAGCACATGAATGCAGATCTAAGCTGAATAAACCATAGAAGAAACCCTACATGGAAAAATATTGTTGATGACATGTAACTAATTGAATGTTTGAAGATGTTAAGTTGATCACCAAAATGCAGAAGGATAATGCAAGACATTAAATCAGCTAATGGATTGTATTGTCATTGATGTCAACTTGATATAATCTAATCAGTTATAATCAAAGTGTCAAAGACTTCAGAGAATCAGAGAGATAAAGATTATACTTTCTGTAATGCATAAAATAAAAGCATTCACATTGTGACTACAAACATCGACGGTTAGTGGAACCTGAAAGATAGAGATCACCGATAGTCAAGTCACAGTGATGCTCAAGCAAGAAAACTGACAAGCATTACCAATGAGAGGAATCACAAGAAAACCTAATGGCTAGAAACATAGTGCAAACCGATGGAGAAGCCTGAGGAGAACTGGAGTGTTGACCAATGTTATCAGAGAGTTAAAACCAAAATTAACTGGAGTTTACAAATGACAAAATATCTAGCTGGCAGAGCTAAATATAGACTTAACTGGTTGTTATCTTTCTTTTCATTGACAAGATAAGCCAGAGATAAGTAATTTATTTAAAGCTGATTTGTCTAGTTGGCAAGAATATCTCAACGAGATAAAACAAGGGTTTTTCTTTAAATATGATTGGTGAGAATTGTGGATCACGCAAAGATCAAGAAAATCAAGAACCAAACAATGGTGATATCATGTCTATAAAGAGACAAATCAATTCATTACGAATTGGTGTGGGGAGAAAAGAAAAAGAGGATGCTAAAGAGAAACTAATGAAGAACAACTTCATTCAGTGCTAATCAATCAAGCTAAGGAAAGAGCTAAAGAATTCTGCCAATACTGAGCAATAGAGCATAGCATCACCGAGTAGTTGCAAAGTGGAGAAAAGGTATAACAGAGATATATTGATCAGATTATTTTATGAGATTACAATAGATCTGAAAATCTACAAGTATAAGTAGTATATGTAAATAGATCATACTGTTTCAGTTTAACCATTGATTCAGAAAGTCTCTTAACCGAGCAGGATTTAAAGATCCTTTCTATATTGAGATACATCCAATGGAGTATCAAAAAGTTTGATCATGAAGATAGTATGAGATGCCAGATACCTATTGACAGGCCAAGTGAGTGTTTGATCAAGGATGGTAGCATAGAGATGCAAGATATCAAGTGATAGACTAAACTTTTAAATCCTCTAACAAGGTCACACCTACCAGTGTGTTTGTAACCTTTAGCAGGGTTGGCTCTTCACCGAGCTCACTTCAAAAGAATGAAAATTTTGGGTTACGAGTCCCAAGTGGTTTTTTCCCTTAACAGGGTTTCCACATTAAAAATCCATGTGTCAATGTGTCTATGAGTCATTACTTTAGTGTTTTGCATTACACATAACATAATTGGATTGATTGGTATACTCTAGATAATTTACTGTCTGTCGATAAATTAACAAACTACTTTTCAATAAACACACAGGAAAAGGTTTTACAAATCATTCCGATCAGTAGTGATTTGATAAAAGTATTTGGAGGCATTCATCTTATAGGATTGAAGACAACTAGAGGGAGCTTGTGTGCTTAGAAAGGGAGTTTAACAGCTCAAGCAAAAGATCACAAGATGAACAGACGAGATGTTCCCAAGTTGAATAAAGACAAATTTGTATCATGGAAAAGCAGAATAAGACTCCACCTATTAGGTATTGGAAATGATATTGTTCAATACTTAGATACTAAATATGTGTTGCCTATAGGACCTCATACTCTTGAGAAATTAAGAGTTAAGCACGAGCATAACTGCATGATGATAGAACTTGCATCATCACTCTCTGATGTTGAGTTTGAAGATGTCAAAACCTGCACCTCTGCAAATCAAATGTGGGATAAGTTGAAGCTTGTACATGGAGGAGATGCTAATGTACAAAGAGAAAAGGAAGGAAGCCTAAGAGGGAGGTTTGATGACCTAAGGATGAAAGAAGTAGAAAAAATTACTCAGTATAGCAGCAGAATAAAAGAGGTAGTCAATGCTATCCAAGGAGTTGGAGGTACACTTGAAGAGGAGACAATGGTAAGCAAAATCCTAAGAACCTTATTGCCTATTTATGCCATTAGATTTTTTGCTATTCAATAAATGAGAGCAGTTGCAAACAATACAGTTACTCTAGATATTTTGATTGGTAGACTAATAGTATTTGAGATGAACAACTTTGATAATAGTGTCTTACCATCTATAGAATCTACATTCAAATATTCTCTAAAGATAAGTAACTCAAGTCATAGACATGCTGTTAGAAATGATAGTGATAGTGACAATGAGGATCAAGGACTTGATGAAATTGAAGAACTTATGGATAGAAGATTGTAGAGAGGTAAAGACATATACAAAGGTAAATTACCACTTGTATGTTTTAATTGTAAGGAGGTTGGACACTTTGCTGCAAGATGTCCAAACCAACGAAAATATGACAGAGGAAATGACAGATCATTTGAGAAAAAGTTTGACAAAGGTGAAAATAGAGAATACTAGAGCAACCAACAATCTGACAAGAGAGATACCTGAGACTACAAGGAAAAAGGGAAGAAAGCATTTTACCTAGCTACGAGCAGAGCTGATGTCACTGACATCGAATTAGAAGAAGACATCAAGATGGTATTTGTAGCCATGAAGGATGATTCAGATGAAGATTAAGAAAGGTATGTAGAAAATGCACTCATATCTAAAGTTAGTAAAAATGATGTATGGATCATAGATAGTGGCTGCACTCACCATATGACCGGTGATAAACAAAATTTTGAGACTTTTGAATACTATAAAGGTGGCTCAGGAAGAATGGGTAATGATACACCTTGTCCAATTGAAGGTAAAGGAGCCATAATGTTGAATAACCTGATTAAATGTCAAAATGATTACTGGGTTAAAGGACTGAATTACAATTTGTTAAGTGTTTCTCAGTTGAATAATTTAGGTCACAAAGCAACATTTTAAAATAAGAAGGCAAAGATCAACAATGAATTAGGAAGGTTGATTGGTACCGGTGAGCAGACAAAAGGTAACCTTTTCTATCTTGATGACACTAACACCACTTGTTTGATGGCTAGAAATGAAGACTTATGGTTGTGGCACAAAACATTGTGTCATGTGAACTTTGACAACATGATAAAGATACACAATAAAAGGAATGTCAGAGGCTTTCCGATGATGACTAAGCCTGAACATATCATGTGCAAGAATTGTCAAACAGGTAAGATGACAAAGTCTAGTTTCAAGAGAAAAACCCATACATATATTGCAATTCTAGAATTAGTCCGTACAGATCTATGTGGACCGATGAGGACAAAGAGCTACTATGGAGATAGGTATTTTATTCTCTTTGTTGATGATTTTTCTAGAATGATGACAATCATGTTTTTAAAAGACAAATCAGAAGCATTTAAGATGTTTAAATGGTACAAAGCAATGGTAGAAAAACAAAGTGAAAATAAATTGAAATGCTTAAGGTCAGATAAAGGAGGGGAATTTACTTTAGAAGAATTAACTGACTATTGAAATGAGCATGGAATAAAAAGACATGTTTCTGCACCAAGGACACCATTGCAAAATGGAATTGCTGAGAGGAGAAACAGATCAATTATTGACTATGCAAGGAAATTGATGAATGAGAAAAGCATCACTCAAAATTTATGGAGGGAAGTTGTCAGTACTTCTGTCTACACACTAAACAAAGTACAATTGAAGAAGGACACAAAGAAGACACCCTATGAGCTTTGGTATGGTCATACACCCAATGTAAGTTACTTTAGAATCTTTGGTAGTCAATGTTATATATTGAAGTATGATAGAAATGGAAAAATTGACTGCAAGAGTGAATAAGGTATCTTCCTAGGATATTCAACCAAAAGCAAGCATTATAAATGTCTAAACAAGTCATCTAACAAAATCATTGAAAGTGCAAATGTGAAAATAGATGAATTTACATAAAAGAATGATAAGAAAAGAAAAAATGAACCAAAGGTCTATAATAGGTTTGTTTTATACAAAACCTGAGACTCTACTTGAGTAACAGCGTATCACTCTCGAGCATCAGAAAATTGCACCCGAGCATCAGGCTGCAATTATCGACAATCAGGATAATAGTCAAGATGATGTTCTGAACAATGGAGATGAAAACAAAGGTGAAGAAGATAATTAGAATGATGAACACAGAGCTGAACCGAAACTTGCCAAGCATGTCAGAAGAAATCATCCACAAGATCAAATCATAGGAGACAAGAAGGCTGGAACAAGAACAAGAAGTAAGTCACTTAACACCCGATGCTTACTTTGTAATTTTGAGCCTAAATATGTTTATAATGCACTTGAGAATGAAGAATGGGCCAGTGTTATGAATGAAGAGATATAACATATTGAGAAGAACAACACATGGACACTAGTACCAAGACCAGATGACAAGAATGTCATCGGTACCAAATGGATATTCAAAAACAAGCTGAATGAAAATTGAAAAGTCACTAGAAACAAAGCAAGATTAGTATGCAAGGGATATGCAAAAGAAGAAGGTATTGACTATGGTGAAACCTTTCCACTCATTGCTAGACTTGAAGGAGTTAGAATATTACTTTCTTATGCTGCATATAAAGGATTCAAGGTATACCAAATGGATGTCAAATCTGCAATCCTAAATGGAATACTTGAAGAAGAGGTGTACATTGAACAACCAGAAGGGTTTGTTAATCCAGACAAGAGAAACATGGTATGTAGACTACACAAAGCCTTGTATGGATTGAAACAAGCACCTAGAGCCTGGTATGAGAGACTTCACTCATATCTCATTAGCATAAAATTTGTTAGAACAAGTGAAAATAACAATCTATACTTAAAAGAAGATACCGATGGTAATATTCTGATTGCTGAAATTTTTGTTGATGATATCATTTTTGGAGGGAATGAATTATTATGCAAGTCCTTTGCTAATGAAATGAGCAAGGAATTTGAAATGTCTATGTTTGGAGAGATCAAATTCTTTCTTGGTCTACAGATTCTTCAACAAGAAGCAGGCATTTACATCACTCAGTCCAAATACATCAAGGAAGTGCTGACGATATTCAAGATGGAGGATTCTAAACTAGTTGGAACACCTATGGCTATTGGATGCAAACTGACAAAAGAAGACAAGAGAAATGAGGTAAACCAAACCTTATATAGATCTATGATTGGAAAATTGATGTGTGTTGTTCACACCAGACCAGATATAGCACATGCAGTGGGGATAGTTACAAGATTATCTGCTAATCCCAAAGAATCACATATGACTGCTGTGAAAAGAATTCTAAGATATCTGAAGAACACCAAGGACTATGGCTTATGGTACAAAAGAGAAGGAAAATTTGAGCTACAAGTCTATATAGATGCTTATTGGGCTAGAAACATTGATGACCGAAAGAGCACAACTGGAGGAGCATTCTTCATGGGTTATAGACTTGTCACATGGATAAGCAAGAAGCAAGGATGCATCTCTCAGTCTATTGCAAAAGTACAATATGTGGCTGTTGCTGCAAATTACTCTAATATTGCATGGATCAAATAATTGCAGGAAGGTATGAATATGAAGATTCTTGAACTAGTAATTATCTATTGTGATAATACCAGTGCAATAAACATTTCTAAGAATCTAGTCATGCATGCTAAGACTAAGCATATTGCTATCAAGTATCACTATATGAGAGAACAATTGCAAGCAAAGGAAGTGACACTAGAATATGTTCAATCAAAGGAATAGTTAGTTGATATATTCACCAAGCCATTACCGAAGGATACATTTGAGTACCTAAGATAGAGACTAGGGGTTCAACCCTTGTCTATTGGTTAGTAATCTAACTAGGAGGTTGCGTCAGTCTATATCAAATATGAAGATCATTCATGTTAATGCAAACCCTCAAATGGACAACAAAAAATACATCTGTACACATCAAGGTACAAATCTACACCAAAAACAAGAGACATTGTATTGCTGATGAATGAGGAAATTCAAGGAATATATTATGCAAAGGGATGGAACATGATATGATGATAAATCAAAGAGAAGTATTTTTTTTTGCCATTATTGTCAAAGGGAGAGAACTATCTCATTATCATACAAAAGGGAGAATTATCATCAGGGAGAGATTTTCTTTATCATATAAAGGGAGAGATGATCTCCATATCACATAAAGGAGAAATAATAAAAGGAGAGATTATATCACTATCCATGAAGAGAAGTTCCTGAACTAGAAAGGAAGAGTTAATCACTATTCTAAGGGAGATAAATTGATTACACATGAAATATCCATCTAAGGGAGAGAAGTAACAAAGGGAGAGACCTAAGACAAAGAGAAAGAATGCTATCAAAAGAAAAAGAGATTATCAAGAAGAAGAATAGTCAAGGCAGAGCACATATCAGAATAGAAGAAGAAGATGATACATCTATCTAGTAAAGGGATTAAAGAATGAAGACAACCACTCTACATGAAACAAATCTAAGATACTTTTGAGCTTACAGAGAACCAGACATTTGTAATAGTTACATTAGGAAAGCTTGATGAAATTGTATATTTCATATTGTATTAGTGATAGTATAGTATGATAATGTAGTATGTTGCCATTAATGCCAAAGGGAGAGATTGATGACATGTAACTGATTAAATGTTTGAAGATATTAAGTTGATAACCAAAATGGAGAAGGATAATGCAAGACATTAAATCAGTTAATGGATTGTATTGTCATTGATGTAAACTTGATATAATCTAATCGGTTATAATCAAAGTGTCAAAGACTTTAGAGAATCAGAGAGATAAAGATTTTGCTTTCTGTAATGCATAAAAGACAAGCATTCACATTGTGACTACAAACACCGATGGTTAGTGGAACCTGACGGATAGAGATCACCAACAGTCAAGTCACAGTGATGCCTAAGCAAGAAAACCAATGAGAATTACCGAAAAGAAGTATCACAAGAAAACCCAACATTCAGAAACATAATGCAAACCGACAGAGAAGCTCGAGGAGAACTAGAGTGTTGACTGACGTTATCAGAGAGTTAAAACCAAAATTAACTGGAGTTCATAAATGACAAAATATCTAGCTAGCAGAGCTAAATATAGACTTAACTAGTTGTTATCTTTGTTTTCATCGACAAGATAAGCCAAAGATAAGTAATTGATTTAAAGATGATTTGTCTAGTTGGCAATAAGATCTCAGCAAGATAAAAAATGAGTTTTACTTTAAATATGATTGGCGAGAATTGTGGATCATGCCAAGATAAAGAAAATCAAGAACCTAACAACCGTGATATCATGTCTATAAAGAGAAAAATCAATTCATTACGAATTGGTGTGGGGAGAAAAGAAAAAAGAGGATGCTAAAGAGAAACTGATGAAGAGAAACTTCTTTCAGTGCTGATCAATCAAGCTAAGGAAAGAGATAAAGAATTCTGCGGATACCGAGCAATAGAGCATAGCATCACTGAGCAGAATCAAAGTGAAGCAAAGGTATAACAGAGATATATTGATTAGATTATTTTATGAGATTACAATAGATCTGAAAATATGCAAGTATAAGTTGTATATGTGAAAAGATCATACTGTTTCAGTTTAACCATTGATTCAGAAATTCTCTTAATCGAGCGAGATTTAAAGATCCTTTCTATATTGAGATACATCTAATGGAGTATCAAAAAGTTTGATCATGAAGATAGCATGAGATGCCAGATACCTATTTATAGGCCAAGTGAGTGTTTGATCAAGGATGGTAGCATAGAGATGCTAGATATCAAGTGAAAGACTAAAATTTTAAATCCTCTAACAAGGTCACACCTAACAGTGTGTTTGTAACCATTAACAGGGTTGGCTCTTCACCAATCTCACTTTAGAAGAGTGAAAATTTTGGGTCACTAGTCCCAAGTGGTTTTTCCCTTAACAGTGTTTCCACATTAAAAATCCATGTGTCAATGTGTTTATGAATCATTACTTAGTGTTTTGCATTATACACAACTTAATTGGATTGATTGGTATACTCTAGATATTTTACTATTTGTCGGTAAATTAATAGACTGCTTTTCGGTAAACACACAGTAGAAGGTTTTACAAAGCATTCTGTTCAGTAGTAATTTGATAAAAGTATTTGGAGGCATTCATCTTATAGGTTTTGAAGATAACTAGAGGTATAATTCTGTGGTACTAAGTTTTAAGGGTTGATTATTGGAATATTTTTGAGGCCACTGGTTCACCCCCCCTCTCAGTTATTACTAACAATTGTCACACTTGCAACATACATGGTCACATATCACAAGCATGCATGACTAATATGAAGCAAATTTGGAAACCAAAAGGACAAGGGAAAACATTTCAACCGAGAAGACAAGGTAATGCATATGCTTGGGATTATAACACTTGGGCTAGTTGCACAACATGTGGTAGGTATGGATATATTGCAGCTAACTGTATGAGATAATGGAGGACTAATCTAGAAATTGGTCAAACTCAGGAATGACATGCACTCACTGTCAGAAGGTTGGTCACTTAAGCAAAGATTGCAGAAACTGAGTAACAAATACATGAAATGGAAAAATAATCAAAGAAATCGTGCAGATAAGGAATAAAATGTAGAGAGCATCAAATGATAATGCTGGGCCAAGCACAATAGTCAGTGACACATCATCCAATGGATTAGGTGATTCCACTACCTCCACCTAAGCAATACAAGAAGGTATGGAACTATGTTTTGCAAATTTATATCTTACATCAGTTCCTTATATTCATTGTATAAATGCTAAATTAGCATGAATCAAGATGCATTATGGTATTATTTTTTTTGATAACTTTGACCTAGTTGAGTCACTTAATCTGTACCACGTAAGAAATTACAGTTGAATAAAATGTCACAGACAATCGAGTTGCTGAGTCAACCGAGGATCTTTTGTACTCACTAAGATGAGGTATCCTTAGTCTCAACTAAGTGAATTTTTTTTTGATCGAGTGGTTGTCGATGAGCATTTATTGCGGTGACTAAAAGTATTTTGGTATAAATTTGAGGGAAGTGAACTCATTTGTTCACACAATGATCAAAGAGAAAAGAAGAAAGATTTAGAGAGAATTCATAGTGGAGCATTTCTGAAGCATTTAGCAGAGATTAAAGCATATTTCAAGTAGTTGAATGTTATATTAAGTAAGAATTTGCACTTACCCGGCTATCTATGATTTTGTTGGAAGCCCTAATTTTTAAAACACAATGTTGTCTTCTTCGCGAACCAAGAAGGCAAAGAATGACAAGAGCAAGAAGGTAATTCTGATCAAGAATTTGACATGTACATAACCTAACTATAAGTTTCATCCAGAGGTTGCTACACAACCCAAAGACAAAGGCATGTTCTCCATGATACTGCCTAGGGTTCTACTGGTTCACGATGTAAGAGCATACATCCATTGCAAAATTGGTGAAATAGGTGATTTTGAGCTCATTGCGACATATCAGGAGCTTAGCACAAATGAGAAATTGAAGGATGATCAAACACACCTAGATGTAAAAGGGTTATCTAATGCCCTATATTTCTTGAAGGAATTCAAGACAGAGTGGATACACATTGTATTGAGCCAAATACACGATGGGAAACTATGTCTAGATGAACCAAAGAAGATCAGTAAAGATGTTATAGATGTAGTAACTGGGTATCTGACAACCAAATAAACAAAATCCCTAAGGCACTTGCCCAAATAAGAAATCGAGAATTTAAAAAAACCTGAGTGGGATCGTAGAGGTCTAAGGATCAACACTATCAATGATCTTGAATTAAGATTTGGTGCATATGTTATTGAATACAAAATATTTCAATCAAGCAAACCTAACAACGTCACATGTGGAGCAGTCGACATTACATATAAAATAGTGAAGAAGGGTTTGCAAATTGACCTAACCGAGTTATGCAAAGGAAACTGGAAGAAAACATGAGGACAATCAGATCAGTAAGATCGAATACATGTAATTTTGGTTCTCTACTGATGTGTACATTTTTCTATTTGCAAACCTTCTTTCCCTCCATCGGTAATGTAACTTGGGAGACCAACCAACCAATCAGTGTGCAAGTCGGTGAACTCATTAAGAGTCTAGGAGCAAATTTTGAACCCATCATGAATAATTATTTTATGAAGTTCAAAGAGAGAATGGAGAAAAGAATAAGAATACCAATCCAGTTGGTAGAGAAGTATAAAGAAGATATCTGTTTTGTAGTTGACACCAACACAACTGTCATCAAAGAAGTACAACCTAGGATAGCATGGCTACCTCCTATGGATTATGAAATTGACATAGATTTAGCTTCTAAGGCTATAGAGAAATTAATCAATGTACCTATTGACAAATCTATCATGAGATTTGGCACATATGATGAAACTAAAACAATAATATAGATTGGACTTCAAGTAGAGAAGATGGGAAGAAAGAAGACCAAAATTGTCAAGACATTGAAAAGAAAATTTTCTATCACTGATGAAGAACTTGACAGGTCAGTTGATGATATCAAGGAGAAACCTACAATCAGTGAAGGAGGAGAAAAGGATATAGAGAGCAATGAATCAGAGAAATCTACACCTAAAAAACAAGAAGAGGCACCTAAGGCCAAGAAGGGAAAATCACAAAGGATGAGACTCCACCGAGGACAAAAACAAGATCGGTGACAACACATTCGCCACCTTTGAAGAAAGGAGTTGCTATAATAACTAGACCCTCACCAAAATATACTTATCAAACAAGGAAGTCTAAGGCTACCACCAAGACCCCAGCACTGAGACAAAGAAAAAGGTATGTTAGAGAAAAAGATGACAAGGATGATTATGATGATAACATTGATCAATTCAAGGTTGTAAAGAATAAGGTACCATAGACTATTGATGAAGTAGAAGAAGCAATAAGGTCAACCAGAAGGTCAGGACATTTGAAGATACATGCTTATGCAAACTTGACAATTGAGAATCAAGATAAATTAGAAGATGCAATGATAGGTATGATGATTACTTTTAGAAAAGTTCCTGTAGAATTTGCTACATAAATACCACAAGAATGCTATGAAAAAATATCAGCTAGATGGACTTATGCATTAACAATAGAGAAATAGATGAGAGAGGCAGCACTCACTATAATTAAGGTAAAATACTCAGTTGAAAAAATAGATGACACGATGCAAAATTATGCAAAACAATTTCCAAAGAAATCTAGAGCACTCAATATACTTCAAGGGAAATTGAAAGAAGTTGATGAAGAAATTACTATGATTCAGAAAAATATGTTATGTACAATTGAGAAAACATATGACATTGCATCTACAGTCGATACCGAGGGACATCGACTGAATACCAAGACAACTAATTTTGAAGATGCAACTATTGATGATGTCTTGGATGATATTCTTGAGCTACTAACAAATCTTGAACATGAAGATATCATAATAGATGACATAACCGAAGGTGACCCGGATGAAAAAGAAAAGGAAGATTACACTATCACAGGAGTTACCGAGAACCTCAAAGGACAAGATACAATCAAGGTCACCCGAGCTATGGTTCCAAGTAATCTTCCCATACTGGTCCAAGCAATTGATATTGAAAATGAAGCATCAAAGGTTACACTCGAGTAGGTCACAGATACACAAGAAGACAAGAGTGATGAAACTGGTAAGGAGACCGACCATAGTGGAGCTACTACATAGGGTGATGCACCAAAATATACCACTAATGTAGTAGATAAGGCTGTAGGAAACACATAGATAACAATAGATACTTCTACTACCAACACAAGGTTTGTAACCAAGCCGCCACACCAAGTCATCACACCAACCGAGCCACCAAAGACAAATACCAAGCACAAGGCTCAACTTTTATTGATACAATTTCTTACATCCAGCTCACATGAGAAGAAGAATAAAAAGAAGAAAGGGAGCAAGGGTCCAGTCACACTTGATGAGATCATTGATGTCCTTGAATGTGACCCAAGGACACTTGATCCTGAAATACTCAGAAAATATGGAGAATTATGCACCCAAAAAGTAGCTCAAGACAAGCTGAGGTTAGAACACAAGAATGCATAGGTGATAGAAGCAACTAAGGAGATCTTACTGCAAGTTGTCCTCGATAGACACATTGATGAATCTGCCCCAATCATTGATCAAGTTGCATTTCTCACCGATGAAATAAATGGTCCTGATGTTGATGCCGAGCAAAAGTTAGAACAAAGAGCAGAACAAAATATTTAGTACAAGCTTACTGAAAATTTTATCCAAGCAGTGAAAGTTAACAAGGAAACACTCTCAGAATCTATAACAACATTAGAAATTGTTATTACTCAAGCCATTACAATTCTGTAGAAGTTATGCACACTAGATCACTTCACTACCGATCTTAGTGAAAAGATAAAGAAACTAGATAATGATCTAAACGATAGTGCAAATCATCTCACAACCAAGCAACATGCATTTCAATTGCATATTCAAAGGTTATTCACACACAATGGTTGAGACTAGAATTGAAGAAGGAAGAGAACATGATAAGAGATCAAGTAACCGAGCTTCAGGTCATGTTACTACCACATTTAACAGTGATGCAGAGGCATGTGACAGAGGAAAAATATTTGATTGCCACCCCTGAGTTATCAATAACTGAAAGCATCTATGACATGCATTCTCAAATGAACTTGGAACAATTGACCCTCAAGAACTTAAAAGAGGAATGTGAGAAACTCAAGGAAAATCTCCAGAAGGCTCATACCAACATTTTTGACAAGTTGTAAGTTATTTCTTTTTGTCATTAATTTCAAAAACATGGGGAAACATATGTATTCTATATCTATGCATAACGAGAGCATGTATAAAGGGGGGGTTACTATGTATAAGGTACTATGCATACTACATACATAATTTTTTGATACTAATATGAAAGGGGGAGAATGTTTCTCCATATGAGTTTAAAGGTTTTCATTAGTATGCAAATTGCTAGTCGGTAACAGAGTCAAAGACAGACTAGTCGGTAATGATCACCAAGTGCAAAGTTAACCGAGTGCAGTGATCACCGAGTAACAGAATTACCAAGCTAGTAGTATAAACCGAGCACCAAGATACAAGTAATCCAACAGTTACATAAAATTTTGAAATGGCACATCAATCTAGGTAACAAATTTTTGCCGAGATGAATAACCATTTACAATGATCAAGGAGGACATTAATTATGAGGGTAAGTGCAAGAAGTTGAGTGCCAATTCCGCGGAAGTCTTGTGGGCTTGAAAACTACCGCTAGAAACGGGCACCCGTCTTAGGCTCGGACACCCGATCCAAAATTCAAAAAATGGGTACCCATTTTTTTCAAAACGGGTGCCCGTTTTTAAAAATGGGTACCCATTTTTTTTCAAAACGGGTGCCCGTTTTTTAAAATTTATTAAAAAAAAAAATAAAAAAAATAAAAATAAAAATCATTTTTTAATGTCGATTTATTACATTTAAGAAACGGGTACACGTTTTAAAACGTGTGCCCATTTTTTAAAATTTGAATTTACCAAACCACCATTTGCATTGGATTTCGGTTTGGGACAGGTTTGGTGGGACCAAGCCTATGCTTGGACCTCCAAAATAATGGCTAAGGCATTTGA
>MU223609.1:1928424-1940459 GCA_018584345.1 Thuja plicata
ATTTTACTATTTTTACAATATTTATTAATCAAAAGTGGTACCTAAACTTAAAATAGTAAGGTTCACTAAAACTTTAATAACTTTTTTGATTTTAGGTTTTTGAAAAAATGAATTATATGTGACCAATGTACATAGAATTCTATTCAAAATAAAAAAAAAAAATTCTCAAAAAAGTGAAATTTTCATCAAATTATGGTGGTCGTACACGAGAGGTTTTGAAAATTTACTTTATAGTCAATTAAAAATTAATAAAAAAAAAAATATTCAATTAAAAAAAAAGAAAAAATATTCTGACCAATCTTTGATATGTTAGGTACCTTCCCCCAAAAGGATTTAGAAAAATTCATTTATTTACTTCAAAATAGGGTGGCTGTACACATGCGGGGTATGGTCCTGAAACAAGCATTTTGAAAAAGAGGTTTTTAAACACGCCTACTAAATATATTTTCTACTATGTGGGTATTTAAATAAATTACATATTTGAGAAATAGACTCTGAGCACTACATTTTCTATTAGTGGATTTTTTTGATATTCAATATCTAAGTGCCTCAAATTTTGACATCAATTGATAGAAAACTTGAAAATCAGGGAAAACACTTCCACTTTTTGCCCAAAAAGTGGACTCAACTTCTTGCTGGCACCCATGAATGGACTCATTAATTGTTTATATTTTATATCTATAGATGATTAAGGTACATTTTTTACACCATTGATCTTAGGTTTTCTAAGATATTGTAAAAGCCTAATCAATCAAGAGGTTTGATATATGTAAGGATAAGATGTCATTTTTGCAAGCTTGATGATCAAATTATGATCAAGTAGCCGCCGCACCAAGGACATTAGAAGATTAGACAAAGGGTTTTAGCACAAGGATTTCATTGAAGCAATCAGTTTTCAGAACAGAGACAAGGCTACCAAATAATACATAAGGTATTATCAGTCACAACAAGGTGATAAGTTTATTGTACTTAAAGGATCTGTTATCCATAATATTTAGATTGTGTTTGTTCAGATCACAATTTTGTTAATCTCTAACAATTGTACCTAACCCAAAAATCTCTTAATGGAGTAGACTTAACCATCTTTGCCTAAATCTCTTAATAGAGTGCACACATAAATTGTGTTGCAAAATCCTCACATGAGGTAGATCTAATCAATCTTATTGTTACTCCTAACAGGGTAAGGTCACCATAAGTGATCAATCTTTTAAAGCTTTAATAGGCTACTTTATTACTACAGTAGTGAATCTTTGTGGGTCTCATCCCCACCATAGTTTTTACCTTCTAACAAGAGTTTTCTATGATACCTAAATACATGTGTTATGTGTACTTAAGTTTCATGAATGTTTTATTGTTTTTGTTACATTCATTAAGATTTCAGTAATGACATTTCATGTACGGTGAAAGAAAACTACATAGTCGACCTTATTACAATTTATGATTACAAATAGTTGTTTGAAAAGTTTTTAAGGGTGCTGATTCACCCCTCCCCTCTCAGTAAACACCTTTTCTATCATTCCAACACTCACTAGTGGTAGTATTCAATTACAAAAATACACACACACACACACACATACACACACACACACACACACACACACACACACACACACACACATTCTAACCATTTATCATTTCTTGATAAACCTAAGATTCCTTATTTATTCATAACTATACTTATTTAATATCAGAATACTGAACATGCCAAGCTATAGTAAGAGTCAATAGTTTTAATCTGGTAATCCTTGCTGATGCCACGACTTAGAATATCAGTTTGAACTGAATATATCCTTAAATCTATATTATTTAATAACCTCCAGTCCTTTAATAATAGCTAGATGAAGTTTTTAATCTGATTAGCCAATTCTTCCTATGAGTTAATATTTTTTGATCTCTTATTCTATTAGTACATATTCAATAATATTTGATTCTATGCCCTATTTTAGGTGATAATTCATGTAATATTTTTTAAGATTATACAAGTTTCTAACTTATATTGATATTTAGCAAAGCTGGTGCTTGTTTATGGACCTTTACTAATTTCAATCGATATTCTTCTTTACCACTAATAATCTGACTCTTCATAAGCTGATCGCTATTATCCTTGAATCATTGCCAGGTATAGTCTTAATTATCCCAATAGCTTCTCTGAATCAATAAATTTTATTAATTTTAATAAAAAAATATGGCATATTTCAAGAACAACATTAAAACATGGTCCTTACATGTACACATTTCCATATTTCACTTCGTCACATGTGTCAAATTATCATTGCTTTCTTATGCATTATATGTGCTATGTATATTTCTTGTTTCACCTTTTAGATTATGTCACATTCTTAATAGATATATCTTTGATTCCATGTGTTCTTTATTGATTATATTCACACATTTGATTATATTTCTATCTATTAGCATGCTACATATATATTGTACAATTCTATTTTCATTCAAGCTTATTATATTTTATTATTACACCATGACTATGATCTTACATTGAAATAACCTATGGGTCAATTGGAGAACAATAATGAAGGATATAGAAGTGATGATACATCATTTACTTCATCATATGTATTGATTGGAACTCATTTTGAGAAAGCATTCAAAAGCATTCAACATATTGAATACTAAAGGAGACAACTTGATGGTTCATTGATGACCCATCAAATGAACCATAAGCAACAATTTTGACAAACAAAGACTTCACAAATGCCCCTATGATAACTTTCTAATACTATGAATATATACAAGAATATTAAATTGTACTTATCATGTGTATGAGATATTACTTTGTTTGTATGTGACATATGTTCAAGATAATCACTATGTGTCTCATTTGTGATATGACCTTTGTAATAATCACTAATAATGATGGGTATGGAGCCAACACCTAAAGATAATGAATATTTTTATCGTAATAGGACTAAGTTCATAAATTCACTTAATTAATAGTCAAGGTTTAAAAAGAGATCAAAAATCTCATCAAGAGGAGAGAGTGAACCTCCTTTGAGTGAGAATTATGAAGCCTCTAACTTCTCACAAGAGGATACATATGTAGGCTCATTAGGAGTGAAACCTTGAGGCTCTATGATTTGGAGGATCCTAATTATGAAAGCTTAGCACTATCAAGTATAATCATATATTGCAAAGGTTAAAGATAAGAACGTGCAAAGGCCATGAGCCCTCTTCAAAGGGTGAATGTGTATCCAATAAGAAAATAAATAGCTTCTCTTTTGAGAGAATGAATCCATAAAAAGTTCACAGTAAAATATACAAAAGAAAGGGTTTTCAATAAAAGTGTGAGCAAACGAATCACCTCAATACAAACCAAGTAAGAAGCATGACCAATCTAAGAACTCTAATTGGTTTACAATTATTGCTAGAAGAAAAAGATTTAAAGGAAACTCGTTTGAAGCCACAAAATATCCATTCCCTACTCCTACTTTCAAGGAGCATGGAGAATCCTAAAGGAACGATCTTTACTATGTACCAACTTCAATCCTAGTAACGAGATGAGTTATTTTTGAAGAATCAACACACAATTGTAGGGGATGCAGGGGATTGGAGATTGCAGGGGAGAGAAACTTGAAACAAATGGAGACCCTATTTTTTACTTACACACAATATACAAAATTATTATTATCTTTTAAGTGGCTTTCTTTTCTATAGAGGAGTAATTTTTTGTAAACATGCATACAATAGTAAAATAATGTGTTAAAAAATGTACTTAAGTAAATACATAAATTTACCTAGAAACTTATACACTCAATACATCAAACTAATCAAAATTTCAAAGACTCAAAGTAACCTATAACTTGATCATCTTTTACACAACAGTTTGTATAAATTACCAAACTATCAGAAATACCTAAGATTAACAAAACTGATGTTTAATAAAAAAATCAATTTCAATCACAAACAATATAAAATGTTAGAACAACTGCATGAAACAAATCTGAAGTAAACTATGTATTTGGTAAAATACAATATCAACTAGTAATATACATAAAATAATTTGAAATGTGAATATCTTGAATACATTTTACACAATTTTATAATCATTATTATTGAATCTTTTCAGATTTGTAGACACAATTAAAAAAAAAATGTAATAAAGATATATGTGTAACCAAATTGAAGAGAAAAACATTAAAAATTAATTATATTCCAACAAGACATTTAAGACAAGGTATGCACATATTGATTATGTCAATATAAACCAACTTTGGAAATGAATCTAAGAAGCAATTGGACTTGTTCACAATTATTACTCAAAGGAAAAGAGTTAATATAATTCTTGTGATGGTATTCAGCCCCAAGTCTAGATAGAGCCAACCTCTCACATTCCAAAGGCACCTTTTCCCATTTTCCTCATCTTTCATGTGGCATTACTATCTACATTACTATCTGCATTACTATATGAATTTACTATATGCATGGATTCAACACCTATGGATTCATATTTTTCTCTATACATTTGAATGAAATAAATTTATTCTTGACCTAGATGACAGACGATGTACATCACACTACAAGGCTTAGGGTAATTTCAAATGTGTCTGACTATGGCTCTAGCTAAGAAGTTTAAAATAAACATCATAAATTCCAATATCAAATGCTTGTTTAGGTTTTAAATGAACTATGAAAGTATTTTAAAATTATATGTATTTCAAGTAATTTCAAATGTGATTGACTATGGCTCTAGAAAATAAGTTTAAAATAAACATTATAGATTCCAATATCAAATTCTTGTGTAGGTTTTAAATGAACTATGCAAGTATTTAAAAATTATATGACAACACAATAAAATTAGAATCCTTTGATGACCAGAGGACTCTTGTAGTAAGGTTAAAATAATCATTTTAAGATACAAGAATTAATAATAAAGTTGAACAAAAAAAATGCATATTATAAGATCTCAAGGACTCCTCAGACTTTTGTAGAGACACAAGCTTAAAGAAAACTGAGCTCACAAAGGGTCGATTTCCACGGGTTCATATAACCCAGCCTATAAATTATGAATCTCCATACCTAACAAACCATCCACTCTCCCTCAAAATTATTATACCCACTAAACACCCCTTCTCATTTCTCAAACTACTAAGAAGACCCCGAAATCATGCACTATAACATTAACCAACTAGTAAAATAACCTAAATATTCAAAGATCAAAATAAAAGAAATCCAGATCATACCTTTAGCAAAAAAGGAAGAACACAAAAGTTCGTAAACCATATGTCTCTGCAATTGTTCCCATCATAAATCATTTCCCTCCTCCAATCATCATCCACATGGCACAGACCAAAAAAACAAATATACAAACTACCATGAAAATATAGGGAAAAACTATTTTAAACAAATGGAATTAAATGAGGCGTAGTCATGTCATAAACATGAAATGAATTAATACAAATAAAGAAAATTTAAAAATCAGAAATCGTCAATGGGCCCTTGGTCTGCTGTAATTTAAGTATTGTTAAGGGAATACTATTGTAAAATAGTACCGTTATCATTATCTATTTTCTTTTCTCAAAGTTTTTAACTAATACAAAAATATATCAATGTTGAGATTTTGTAGCGATAATAAGATAAAAATACTTTTAAAAACTGAAAATTTTGTTAAAAGAAATATAAAAAGTATATTAATAGACCAAATTTTCCTTACATTCAGAAAGTTGTGCCATTAAATATACACCGTATATTTCAGTAGGCTGGTTTGCACTTTCTACTGGTTATATTGAAAAATTATTAGAAATTTTTTGGTTAAAGATTAAGTTAGAAATATAACTTTGGATTTCCTTTAACTTGATGATTTAAGAGTCAAGTATGACAGATTTCTACTTATATATATATTTTTTGGGTAATCTGGAGTGGTGTTTAGTTTTCTCTAGTATTACTATTAAAATACTCTCTGTGTATCTTTTAACAACTTCCATTTTCCTTTGTCCAGGGGAAGCGGTCTAGTTAGTGCTCATGTTTCAAGTATTTATCATCATATTTTACTAATTAAAAGACCAGTAAAAAGTTATGATGTAGGAGCATCCTATGATCCTTGGCAATCCTGTATCAAACAAAAATATGTTTGCTTTTGTTCTTTATCTTGTTTGGAGACTGCTCGGTGAAGTGCTCAGTTACCCTGTTGCTCGGGTACTCTTTCTATCTTGCTTTACCGACGAGTCTCGATGTATGTTGGTTTCTATTGCTCAAGTATGCTTTTACCGAGTGGTTGTTGTTGCTCGGTGATCTCTTCCCGAGTTGTTTATCCTAATCTGGCTAACTTCGACATTTAATTTCCATGGCATAATTAATGTGGGGTCTCTCATTGGGGATTGTGTGGACCTAAATCTGGGTCGGGGGGTTTCTCCAATGTTTGTTATTGTAGGCCGACATGTTGGTTTCCTTTTGTATTTAAGTTGTATTATGTTCTTAGCTTAGGGTATTAGATGAGGGGAGTAGATCGAAGTGTTGGATTTGAGAATCTGGATCCTGAATGGTATGTCTTGTAGAAGATCTATAGTAGGTCTTGAGTTCTATCTTTGTATTTGGTCGTAACTGGGAAGGCCTTACAACCCGACATGTTGAATGTAATTGATTATCTATGATAATAACAAGCTGAATGCTGGTTATATTTCTGTGTATCTAGTTGTTTCCACTGTTATGGTTATTGGCTGCAAGTTTGGACAATCCTTCATTGGATCCTCCCTCCTTTACTACATCAAGTTATCGATTGGTCTAATAAATACCCATTGGTATACCCAATAGTTGGAAAAAAGAGCTAGTAATCAGAACAATTTTATAAATTAATTGGTACCAATAGAACATGAATATTTGGGCATTTGAGCATACATTATCAATTGTAAAAATTGTGTGGTGGTCAAAGCAAATGATTAACAAGGCAATAGAGAATAAGTATGGGATATCCACTCAAAATGACCACTTTTGACCTTGGCATGCATAACAAATCCCACAAAAACTACCCTGAAGCCTGTTGGTACTCCTAAATTTGGAACAAATTTGGAGTGACCATGTTAAATTTTTCAGACAAGCAAAGTCAATACCCTTGAATTTTGTGTGAGAAGGCTCAGTCAGAATGCTTGTAAAAGGTGCCCGGATGATTTTCATGAGGAAAAAATTGGGGAGAAGCTTTAATGCCTTTCATTTGATGTATGCAATGGGTCCCAGCTCCTAAATTTCAATTCTGACATGTTTATGGACTAGTCATTTTGAGTTGGTCACCTAATTCTGCATTTTTGCTAAGAGTCATTTTGCTGTCCGGGGCCTAGTTTGCTTTTGAATATCTTACAGCCTGTTATGTGTCATGACCTGCCACTTTGGGGATGTTGAGTATGTGTATCAGAGAACCTACCTTTCAAATCCCAAGTCATTTCAATATGTTTTGACTAGATTTCAAATTCCTCAAAGTTGGTAATTTATTCTTGTCATGCATGGTGCAATTGATCATAATTCTGAATAGCCCATTTTAACATGTTATAACTTTTGACCAATTGACCCAATTGAGAAAATTCCTTTTGTACTGTGTTCCAGTGGTCACACACTCCATATTTTCTAGTCTATAGATCTTTATGAAATCAGATGACAAGTTTTTTAGGACCATTCCAGTGGTGAATAATTCTGATTTCCTGTGTTTTCAAATTCAGAATTGCTAAGTTGTCCACTTTGAGGTCTTGAAAATCTATACTCAGGTGAACATTTTCGATAATTGAGTTGTCCCTCATATTGTAAACATAGGAGTGTACCTACTGGAAGATTTATAGACTCCTACCAATCCATTTGTCCGCTTTGCCAGAGCCTTTCCGTTTCCAATTTATTAAAAGTTTCACTGAAAATTTTGAATCCAGAATTAAATAACATACTTTGTGGTTTCCCTATTTGCACCCGGTTCAAGGTCAAACATAATTGAATATGTATTTGCATTATAGACCTAAGAATGAACTCCTTTGAAGATTACCAAACTTTGACCAATCCGGTAGATCACTTTTCTTGCCGATTCCGAACCTGATTTCTGCATATTTATTGTGTTTTAGTTCAGAAAAGTGTTAAGGTGCTATCTTTGCAGATTGGTATCAGTTCAGAAGTTTGTTTTCAAAACAAGATAATTAAGGGGTCATGTTCTACATATGACATTCAATCAGGCTCCAGAGATTGAGTTTCTGAAAGATCTTTTTGATGAACCTATGAGTTCGGTCTCAAAGGCAGTTTGTTCAGTTTGCAGTGCGGAAAAGATTTAAGTTTGCAAAATGGTCATTTTTAGGAAGTGATAACTTTCTGTTTGATAGATGTTTTCAGGATCCGATTGTGGGACCATCTTCATTACATATGAATGTACTACCTATCTTGATGGCGAAGCTTCAGAATGTCATCTAGTGACTTTACAATAACTGATCCAAATGAGATTTATGCTGATTCAACATTTTACACTTGCATAGTATTCTGGAAATGCAAAGTTTCATCAGTTGCATATTGTGCCGGAGACTGAATCTAAAAGAGCCCTTTCACATGCATAGTCATTATACATGAATGAGTCATTTTGCTGAATGCCAGAGTCAGATTACTTATTTCAGTGAATTTTTGATGCCAGTTCCGAAGGCCAATTACCATCAATGTGATCAGACTGCATAAGTTTCAGAGTGATTATAAAGGCCACCGGTTTGTTTTCAATCTTTGAAATTTAAGATGTGGACAAGAGGCATCAGCTACAAGAGTGCTTTCAATTATGCAAAGCAATAATCAATGCCTTCCACCATTCAGCATTTTGTCAGATTGTCCACCTTGTCAGAATTTTACTGTAATGATCAGTTGCATTTGCATACGGATAGCATGCAATCACCAAGTCAGAGAACATTCTTGGTTTCTTTCTGTTTTGGATGGTTGTCAACACCATTTTTGCAAAAGTATCCATTAAGGCACGAACAAGATGGATGAACTTTTGAATTCTTTGTGCGTGACATTTCCATACTCGAATTGAGACAAATGGCATTTTCTGTCAGTTATATTTCTACCAATTTATGACATTCCATAATGACAGCGTGGGCATTAAGAAGAAGTTTAGTTGTAATATCCGAAACAAATGCAAAACATTAGGTAATAGTTCCGTGTGGAATGCAAATCAATGTCACAAACATTGTTATGTTCCAAAGGACTGTGAAATCAAAGATACTAATAAAATGGAAATGGATTAGTTTCAAATGACTATGTAGAGACAGCAGCGAAGCACAGGATTCTCTTGGAAGTCATTCTAAATTTGTTACCTTCAGAAAGGGAACGACTTCTTGTAACTTTTTAGTGAATTTATTGAAGACATATGTTTCCCACGCTATTTTTTATGGAAAATATTTGTGTTGTAGAAACATTAATACAGTGGACAACAAATGCAATTACCAAACATAAAGCCCAAACACCCAGTGCATAGTTTTTAAAGCAAGGGCCAAGGTGGAGTGTCAATGTTGAAACTGTGAAGGAGATTTTTAAAGACAATAAGGAGGTTTACGCTGCCAAAGGAGTTGGGAGGACTGCAATCCCAGCAGATTGCGCAGACAAAGGCATGAATTGTTTGACAGGCTGCGTAGTATATTGGGGAGAATGGAGGATGTATTATGTTTTAAACATTAAAATTGCAGACAATGAAGGAGGAACATGTTATTTTGAAGACATGCATGGAAATGTTGAAAGCCATTAAACAAGATAAGGATGCGCAGAGTATAATATAAAGAGGACAGCTCAATGATTGATAAATGAATGCCCAGAACTTTCGCAGAATCCATTACTGGGGGGTGCTTTGATATTTAGTTGAATATCTTGCAAAATACATTGCCAATGCCAAGCATAAAGAGGGAAATGCGCAGACCTTTAGGGGGATGCTTTAATGTTTTCAATACATTTTAATGTATTTACAGAGGTAGTTTGCGCAGATTTTTTGTATTGAAGGAGAGGTTTTTTCAATGTTTTTAAGTTGTTATCTGCAGATGTTACTCCATAGAAAGGGGCGCCAGGGAATTAAAACAAGATCATGGTCTTCATTTGCATAAATTCAACCCCATTAATGAGAAGTTTTGATGAAGAACACAGCAAAGATGAAAAAATAGTGAAATTCCAATATCCCACATTGTCTCTGCAAAGAGCGTTTTTGGTATTTATATACCAAAACACATTCTTTAGAGGTAAGAATGAGAGCCTAGAGGCTCTTGGTGAGCTCCTAGGGGCTGGAGGTCGAATTGCATGAGCTATACACAGTGTTTTAGCTTGAAATCCAAAAATGGCTTTAAACCATAAGATGAAATATCCCACATTGTTCCCACGGAGGCATTCTGAAGGCTTTATATGCAAAAATGAAAACATAGTAATTTGAATGAAGAGGAAGAGGCTATCCACGCGGGCCCAGTCATCTGACTGCCTCGATTTTCATGCCCAAAATTTGAAGGTAAGTAAATTTTTTAGAAGTGATGACGTGGCATCTGGTCGCATGGTTGTGAGATGCACTTGGTCGTCCAGTCTCAAGAAGGCCCCAGTCGCCTAGTCGGGAGAGAAACTGTAGGTAACCGCCAAAATTCAGAGACTTGGCGACTGACTGCTAGCGGTTAGTCGCGCAGTTGCAAGAAGATAGAGTTGACCGCCGAGACTTGGTGACTAACCGCTAGTGGTTAGTCACGAAGTAGCCAGAAGGAGATGTTAGCTGCTGCGACAAGGAGATTGCTGCTGGTCGCGAAGTCCCGAGATGGAGTTAGCTGCCGGATGTTAGTCGCCAGGTCACCCAGGGTTGACTGTAGAGTTAAAAATGGCTCGCGACTTAGAGACTAAGGTTGTCGCATGGTCGCCAGATGCAATTAATGTTAAAATAAGTAAAGACTAGTTTATGATAGCCAATATGAGCATGCCACATGTCAATTTCTGGTGATTTTTGGCCAAAATCTGCATAAATCTAAGGTTTTCAAAGACTTTGAATTGTGCACAAGATTAATTTTAAAGGGAATTTTATGGTTTGTATTGCAAATATCCATATGATTATTCTCGGAGGATTTTTATGAACACTGGAAATCAGATTTTTAGAGATTGGGGATAAATCAGATTTTCTCAGGCATGGAAGGATCAGATTTGGGGATGAGAAAAGAATGATTAAATTTGCATAACAGGAACAAATATATTTGTTTTTAAGTCTTGACAGAGGATTTTCAAGGAGATATTTTCAAAGAGAGATTTGACTGGATTTTAGAGATATTTTGAAGATAAAATCAGATATTTTCTCAGACAGATGGACTCAGTTTTTAAAAGATATTTCAGATATTTTGAAGACTTGTGAAGACAAGTAAAATCAGATTTGTGAAGTCACCCAGAAGGTTCAGATATTTTGAAAAGAAGGAATTGATGCAAATCAAATTTGAGAGAAGGACATGTGTTTGCTAGACAGAGTTTTAGGGTTTCTTCTCTTCTATATCTTTCTTTCTTTTCTCAGTTGTAAGGGTTCCTCTCCTCTGCTCTGTTTTGGGGTTTTTTCCATGCAGGAGTTCAGAACAGGTCCCAATGATGTTGAATATATTGCTGTGATGTAATTTTCTCTTCTTGTCTCAATATTTTAAGCTTCTTGTCTGGATATGTTGTAACAGAATTTGTTAATAAAATATAGTGTATTTGTTCCTCTTTCATATTTTCTTGTCTCTTTATACTCTGTTCGTGCTCTAGTATGGTTTTTTTTTAAGGCATTCAAAACATACCTGCTATAAGATAGTGTGTCTAATTGCCTGTGAGTTCCTTTCAAGGAGAGGAATAAGTTTCATAAGCAATTTCAGAGAGCAAAGCATTTTGTAAGGATTTGATGCAGTGGTATGAATCTGAGAGGATAGTTTGTAAGGTATTCTATCTCAATTGCATGTAGTTTGCAAGGCACTCTATAGTATCTTCATTAGTTTAGCTCTGTTGTTTCATGTTTTCATTGACTCTTTTCCCAAGGATAGGCACTGGTTAGGGTTTATTATTTAGTTTGTATTCAATTATCAAGCATAAACAAACATTCAAGTACA
>MU223609.1:1940509-1957922 GCA_018584345.1 Thuja plicata
CATAAACAAACATTCAAGTACATCTTTGTCACTAAATGCATACCTATTGAAAAAGGATTGTGTTAAAGTAACACAGTTCATATTGTTGATTCCTTAGAGAGAGAATCAAAAGGTTAGCCTTCCTTGATTTTAAAATCATAAAAATAAGAAGGATAAGCATCCTTATGCCACTGTTATTTGTTATTACAGTCATAAGTATTTCCCTATCAAGCTCTGTTTCAGAATTGTTTCCAGTCATCTAAAGAGTGGTATCTTGTTGATATAATCAGAAATATAATGACATAACAGTGAAGACACAATCCACCATTTGAGGTTTACTTGAAACATAGTGAACTATCTAGGTAATACCTGCCTGAGTATGTGGAGCTCAAAAATGAAGAAGGATATTATCCAATCCTTAGCAATTAGCCTTTCTCTTGTCATAAAGGATTTTTCATTCAAGTATAATTAGTATACTGTCATTTTAAGGTTGTGGTACAAGAAAAAGTGCTAACAAAGCCAAAACAACTAGCTATAAGTACTTAAGTTGCATATGAGGACAGCCAAAAAATTATTAAAATCTAATTTACCATCTAGGAGCTTGGATGTACAAATTAGCTATAACAGCCACTAGTACCCTTCCCTTATTTTGTTGTTAAAACCTAACAAAAAAAATTTGACAGTGTTGGGAACTTTGACCACATGTGAAGAATTCCACAATCAAGTGTTCACAATGTTTTATGCATGTCCCATAGAGAAAGCAATTTTTACAAATACTTGAATTTAAAAATACTTTGAGGTCTTTTAAACTACAAATTATAAAAATGATCTAGAAATACGGAATACTAAGGGCCTTAGACAAGCTTCCAAGGGCCTCTTGGTCAGGTTGACTATTTTTGAAAGTCAATTCTACTTCCTAGTAAACCTCCTGTGTAATAAATAAAATATCAATCCTAACTCGATATTGAAGTTTAACATACTTCAACACACATTTTTTTTGAGCTACTTATCCAACACAACTCTCACATCTCTATTAAAAATGCCGACTTTTGAAATACTAGAACTTCAAATGGAACATCTTACATGATATGATGGCAATTAACAATGTTCTCAAATTTATTTACAACAATTTCTTGATATACTTCATAATATTTTTTTAATAATTTTATAATGGATAAGACCTTTATTTTCTACTTTTAAAGTTGACAGTCACCTCCTTGGCCTTTTTTAGGCTAGAGATGGATTTGCAACTTCATAGGAAAATGTTTGTTCTCTCCTTTATTTTGTAACAACACTATGTTCATCTTCCAATCAAGGATCCATTATAGTCTCTATAGATGTATCAAAGGTCAACCCTATCTTCTTTTTACCATCCTAGGCTCCACATCGTGAAACTCTCCTTCCATATATTCGCAACTAAGCTCCTCACTCCATGGTTGTACCTAAAAAAGAAAACTAACACCCTCAACTCCCTTCCAGAGTGTTCTAAAAAATTATAAAGGTTCTCAAGACCTTACCAAAACCATATTCCCCTGATACAAGTTCACAAACCTTAGTGGTTAACTCCCATTACTCAAACTGCCATTCTAGGACTGTTTCTAGTAGCCCTAACTAGACAATAAATAGCACTTTTCTCCAAATCTTCTCAAAAGACTTCCAAAAAAAATCAAGGATCAAAATACCCCTTTTAAAGTTGTAAAACATATCCAAGAATAAACCCAAATTTTTTTGAGACATCAACCTTCAAAATTTTTGTCTCCAGTTTGTCACATAGGCCTAATACCCCCATTTAACAAAGGAACCCTATCATGGATAAACTCCCATACCTTGTCACTTTCAAAAGTATCATAAAATGAACCCAATTAGAAGATTCTACAACCAATTTTCACCTATGACCCTTTTAGATGCAACAACCCCAATTTGGTCTAAAAATCCCTAGAAACTAGGCTTTTCTTAATGTCTTACATCCCAACACTATTCCAAATAAACAAGAGTTGTTTTACCATCCTTGAACCATCCTATGATGTATTAAAGCATAAAATAACCCCTCCAAAGGCTAGATCTCCCACTCCTATACCTATGCCTCCATTTCATGACCCTTGTCCACTCTTTAACCCCATTTAACACTTCCAATCAGTCCTCACCTGCAAACTCCACTTCCTTCTAGAGACGATGGAAGAACTACTGGATACATCATTCTGTCGAGCTTTTCACTGTGTTTCTAGAAAAAAGAGAAGATTTCATGAAAATGAGGCATCTAGCCCCACGGTGAGTGCCAAAATGTGATGTGTTAATGTTGTACCTACAAGAATGCTTCACACAACCACTCAATACAAATTTATATCAACATGTTAGCATCAAATTTAATCAAATTGAACCAAGAAACATGTCAAAAATGTCTTATTGTTTCCTAGCTAGAAGAATTACAAGAATGAAATCAAATGTTCTCAGATTAAGCATAAATTCTTAGCAAATAGACAATCTAGGATGGAAGATTCAATGTAAAAATGCCTAAAATGCATGAAAATATGTTCAACCATGCTCCATTATGATCAAATGCATGAAATTGAACTAGATTAGCTTGAGAAAATGAACTAGATTATTGCTTGAATAAAATTACCATTAGCTCTATGCTAAAATTCACTATTCACCTATATGAAATGAACTAGAATGACTACATTATATAGATTTTTCCTTGGAGGGAAAATGCTTCAAATTCAAATTCAAATTTGTCAGTTGAGATGCATCCATGAGGGATGGCTAAGATGGAAGCTCAATTGATCCATGTGATTACCTCTTATTGGTTAGAAGTTTGACTTTTGAGGCAATGTTGAAGGAATATTAATGTTTTGAATTAATTAATTCCTTTTAATTAATTTCCTTAGCCATGTATTTTTATTTTGATTTGATTTAATGACCAAGATTAATTGAAAAATTAATACCTCTTGGTGAGTGATCTTGGATTCTTAATTTTTGATGAATTATATATTTGAACCGATCTAGTTTAATTATATAATTGTGATTAGCTTTGAGTTGAAAGTTTTGATTAGGACCTGGGGGGACTTGGTTTCAGATTAGGGCTTCTGATTTCATCAGACCATTTTCAAGTGATAACAATACCTACTAGTCAATTTTCCAAATCTTGGTCATATAGGCTAATCCTCTCATGAATATTGTACCAATGTTGATAGCGACATATATTCAGAAACATGACGGTCATCCTTTTGATTGTGTTACATATATAGTAGAGAAAATCAATGATGATTTGGAAATAATAAAGAACAAGTGTAATAATATTTACTTAAAACAATATTCTTTGCTTCTACACATGTTCCTATATGTTTATCAGGAAATGAATTTGTGGATAAATGACTTAAGGGTTGTGGAATGTGACAAACACAGATTTAGAAAACTAGTGTAGATGTGGAAATATATATGTGATAGTAGATACCTATGGTCTCAATATTTGTATTTTTAGGAACATTTTGTCAAACTAATCTATATACTCTTGGGTCATTCATGTGATTACATACTCACTCCAAAAATCAAAAGATTCCTTAGACCAAAGGTCTATGATGAGAGCAAGATATTGAATCACAATTGGGGGGACTTGTATTATTTTAAAGATTACACAAAGATGAGAGTTTACGTGTTTGAAGATATCCCTTTCCTCCTTTCTAGAACACTGCCAAATAGAATTGTGTATTTAGAAATTGTAAGGCAACTGACTACTTCTAGTTTTATGCATCTCAATTTATATGTGAAGAAATATCCTTTGCTAGGGAAATTGTGCTTTGGAGAATTTTTTGTAATCACTACAAAGGGTTATGACCTTATTTTATCTAAATTGTTTCATTATAATATTTCACAAGATGATCCTAGGAAGAATTTTGATCCTAAAGGTTTCATCAGCCAGACAAATAAATCACAGAAATTGTGCTCATATGAGCATATACCACTTGAACAAGATGACATTATAAGAAACCTGGATGAGCCATAGGCCTTAGAGAATTTGGAAGCATATGATAAGGTTACAAAGGCTGAGGAATGGAGGAATAAACATAACTTACCATGTTTTAATGCTTTTCAAATATTGGGGATCTTGTTGCAATAGAAAATGAAATGATTTCTCATGTAGATGAAGTGATTGATGGTGTCCCATCATATATTTTTAGGAAAGGGTCCCAAGGGACAAGAGGAAAAGGTATTTAAATTGTATTACCCCTTATGAACTTGTCACCATAATCCACTCTTGAGTTTGAAAGTGCTAGCGTAGAAAGATCTACATAAGAAGAGAGCTATGGTTGCTTTGACAAGGTTTCATAAACAGGTCCTAATCCCTATCATGATAGGATAATTGTGGTAGATCCACCCCTGGGTGATGAAAAAGATGGTGTGAGGCAATTATCCTATAAATAATTTATTTTAGATGATGCATTTGTTCATGCATATGAGTTTAGAAATTTTTTGTATAAATATAAAGGCTGACCATTGAGACAAAATGTGAATGAAATTACCTTGGAAAATGAAGATGTCCTATTGAAGAAACTAAAAGAAAATGTGGATTAAGAAATGAATAAAATGACCCCAGAAAGGGTAAGGAAATTATTATAAGAGGTAGGTATTGTGATATTACTAGGATGGGATATGTGTTATGCTTTTTTTTATAGATTTGTGAATAATCAAAACACTAAGAAGAAGCTACTACTAGAAGACGTGGACAAAATATGTACACTAGCTCAAATTTTGATCTAGAGAGCAAAATTTTGTTGTAATGGGAATTGTATCCAAAGGATAAGAGGCCCACAATCATAGAAACTGATAAATTCTTCGGCCATATCATGGTGCAGAGGGTCAAGGAAGAAAACCCCTTGGCTACAATATATTTAAATATAAATGTTGCAAAGTTCAGTAAAGCACAATTGGAGCAAGTGATTAGGGAGCGAAATTCCTACAAGGATAGGTATAAAAGATCAAAACAATATAAAATATAGATGGAATTTAAAATGAAATCTATCACTAAGGAAGGAGATTATTCATATAACCATGATCAACAAGTGGTTTTAGCATTGCAGGATACAACCTATTGGATATTAAAAGAAAAAAAAAATGCTGGAAAAGGGAACTCAAAAAACCAACAAAATTGCATATGAGATGATGTCAGGATTAGTCAAGCATAGGTTCAAGGAAATGATGACATATCTTGATAAATTCTAGAGAAAATATGGAGGGACCTTTAGGGATATCAAGGAACATATTAGGATTGGAGATATAACCATAGCTAAAAGGGATGAGATGGAACTTGTGGATTCTGTTCCTATAGGTGATTCAAGGAAAATTGCAAAACTACTAAAAACCCATCAAGAATTTCAAGAAGATCTTCGGGAGGATATGGATCACAATGACAAGGAAAATGTAGAGAAGCTCCCATATATTCTACATAATGATTATGGCTTTCTGGTTTCTTTGGAACAATGGAGAGATGTGCTAGCATAAGATCTTCATCAGGCCTTAGAGGATATCAATGACAAAGCACACATAGTGGAAAAGATGAAGGACATCACATATAGGCTATACAAGATGGAAAAAATCATGAAGCACATCATATCCAACATAGATACTTAGAAAGATCAAGATTATAGTGAACAATTAGGATTTGTTTATATGTTTGTGTTAAAAAGTTGGAAAAAGGTTATTGTTAAGCAAATGATGTACCTAGGATGTATCTTTTCATCAAAAGACATGAAGTTTCAAGTGTAGTATAAAGGAAGTGTCTATAGTTGGAAGAAGATATCATAGGAGAAGAAAAACAATACAATATTTTATAAAGCCTTGTAATAGCCATCATACTTTCTATTTTTATATGGAGACCTTTTTATTATTGTACACTTAATATCAGTGTATGCTTCAAGTTCTAGTTCACTTGCTGTATGGTAAAAGTAGCTATAAATATTTTAATTTCCTTGTGTTCAATTCTTTTATTTATTTACACTAATTTTTTCATCAAGGGTAAATCAAATTAATTAAAAAACTTCATTTTGTTTGTGTGGTTTATTTGATGATTCTTTCAAGGAAAGATATAGTAATTTGAGTAAATCACAAAAATAGTTACAAAGTGTTTGAATAATAAGAAATAAATAATTGATAGATTCATATGAGGTGTCAATTTAAAGATTTTCTAGCACAATAATACATATAACCGGTATAAGCGTCATATGACTCCATACCCAATAGTAAGAAGGCATTGATCTCATTTAAATATCTTACAATTTATTTTTATAGTTTTACCTTAGATTAGGAATTTTTTAGATTACTTAGAAGGCCAAAATTGTATCCACATAATACAACCAATCTACTATAATCCAATCAAGCTAGACCTGCCTAGACATTAGTAGAGCCTGAAGTGTAGGGAATAATAACCATATTTGGTTCATTTTGTTCGTTGGACAAGATTGATTGTTGAACTTGATCATAGAATTTATCCTATTCTTAGAGTCCAACAAAACCCGTAGTTTTGAGAACCAACAAATCCCTTAGAAAAATATGAGCATGCTCCTGAAGCATTGATCAACTAGTATAATGAGTGTTTTAAGTTTGATCATTGTTAATACTTTTTTCTACCTGAGCATTGGTCATCTACTATAATGCAACTTGTTAGTGTTATCTTCATTATTTGTTATCTAACATAAACCTACTTGGTAGTGTAATTTTTTGTTGAATTACAAGGATCACAAAACATAATGCAACATTGCAAGTGATTTTGTAGATTTGTCTGTGTGGAGTTTTTGAGTTCAACTTTTTAGATCACACACTATGATCCATCATTAGGGAAAAGCATGGGGAAAGAGGAGAAATGATTTAGTAGACCCAAGAGCCTAAACATGAGGGAGAAAGGAGCATCAAACTATAAGGCATGAAGAATGAGGAAAAACAAGCCAAAATTCAAGTAAAATGATAAAAAAGGAACCAAGAAGAGGAAAAATAACCAAAGAGTTGAAAAGAAAGAGGAAGATAGGAAAATAAAAAAGAAATAGAAATAAAAATAATAAAGGAAAATAAAAATAAAAGAAGAAAAAGAAAAAAAGGGGATTTGAATTAAAATATCACATAATATACTAAAAGATGCTAAATTGTTTCTCTTCTCTTTTCTCATTCTTTTCCTTGATGATGGATCGTAGTGTGTGATCTGAAATGTTGGAATAAAAAACTCCACACATTCAAATCTATAAAATCACTTTCAATAATCTATGGACTGTGAAAATTTTAAGTTTATAATGCAACATATTGTCCAATAGAATTCATTCCTCTTTCCATGGTTCACCTAGCATAATGCAGCTTGATATCTAGTAGAATCTATGCTCTTTAACATGAATTTCCCAACATCCCAATGTAATTCATGGTTTTCCCATGGCCCCTAGAATGACATATCTTTCTATCTTTTAGACCATAAGTTCTTGTCTCATCAAATGACATAATCTCTTTCTCTTTTACAAGTCCACTTGTGCTCTTGCAATAGCATTTTGATAATGATATTATTAATTGAGACATCTTTATTATCAAGGTTTCTTCATCTAGTTGATTTGGAGCCTGTTTCTAGTACTAACCTCTTTGAGTGTGTCTTTTTTCTTTGTTTTAATTTGTTTTGTCTTGTGTTTGCATGTGTCCTTTGGATGTTGTTGCATTAGTTAAGATCATAAGTTGGAGGTCTTCTTTCCCTTGACTTAGTGACATATTAACTCTTATTAGGTTCTTACCAACTTCTTTATCTCTTCATCTCTATTTCATTGTGAGTATGAGCATAAGTTTATACTCCAGGTAAAGTGGAGGGTTGAACATAGTGTTATAGATTTTACAATCACGCTATATTTTGGGCCCTTTTTTTAGTGTACTCTCTTCTAGCTCATTTTAAGCCTATTTTGGCCTTTTGACTATCAAACTATCATCATATGCTAATATTATGACTAGATCATATGTTTAGGGACCTTATACTCTGAAACATCTTTTCCTAGTCCCTTCGTAGGTAGACTATGGTGCCTAGTACCCTAGTACTAGTGGAATATGGTGCCTAGTGCCCTAGTACCCCCAAAAGGGGCCCAAATCTGCACTATTTGTGATATGATTTCAAATATTTTAATATGACTATTAAAGTTATCCTAAATTAGGAAATACCTTGTGAACCTCATATAAATGAATCATTTATCATTCATAATGTATCTTATATAAGTTTAGAAATTAAGTTCCTCGTCATTAAGCAAACATTATTGAGGTTCTTTAGATTTGAGTATTATGGAGAAGCAAGATACAACAAGCTATATTCAAGTATGAATTTTTTATTGACTTGTCATGTAATTTTATTGCATTACTTGGATGACTCATTTCAAGAGCATTGAATTACCACCATTGACAATCTTGAGGTATAATCTTGTCAGTTCAAGAATTTTCTTTAAGGTTTATATCCTTTTACCTACTAGGAGTAAGACCCAACATGAGGTTTGACACAGGAAAGATCATATACATCACAATGCCCCCTCTCTCTCTCTCTCTCTCTCTCTCTCTCTCTCTCTCTCTCTCCCTCCCTCTTTATATATATANCACACTCCCCCCTCTCTCTCTCTCTCTCTCTCTCTCTCTCTCTCTCTCTCTCTCCCTCCCTCTTTATATATATACATATTTGTATATATTTGTGTGTGTATATATGTATGTATGTATATATGTATATCTATATGTATACATATACATATGTATATGTATACATATACATATACATATGTATATGTATACATATACATATACATACATACATACATACATACATACATATATATTTGTATGTATATGTATACATATATATTTGTATGTGTATATATATACATACAAATATATATGTATGTATGTATACATATACATATGTATATGTATACATATATACATACATACATATATACACACACGCAAATATATATATATATATATATATATATATATATATATGTATGTATGTGTATATATATGAATGTTGATGACATGTAACTGATTGAATGTTTGAAGATGTTAAGTTGATCACCAAACTGCAGAAAGATAATGCAAGAAATTAAATTAGTTAATGGATTGTATTGTCATTGATGTCAATTTGATATAATCTAATTGGTTATAATCAAAGTGTCAAAGACTTCAGAGAATCAAAGAGAGAAAGATTATGCTTTCAGTAATGCATAAAAGACAAGCATTCACTAAGCGAATTCAAACACCAATAGCTAGTGGAAACCAAAGGACAGTGATAACCAAAAGTTAAGTCACAGTGATGCCCAAGCAAAGAAACCGACAAGCATTACCGAAGAGCAGAATCACAAACATTACCAATGGCCAAAATTAGAGTGTTATCCGACAAGAAGAACTTTGCAGTGAAGCCTGAAGGACAGACAACCCTGATGGACAAACAACACTGATGGAGAAGCCTGAGGAGAACTGAAGTGTTGACAGAAGCTATCAAAGAGTTAAAATACCAAAGTTAACTAGAGTTCAGAAATGACAAAATATCTAGCTGGCAGAACTAAAGATAGACTTAACTGGTTGTTGACATTGTTTTAATTGACAAGTTAAAGCCAGAGGTAAGTAAAGGATTTAAATCCATTTTATCCAGTTGGAAAGAAGATTTCTATAAGATAAAATAGGAGTTATGCTTTAAATCAAGATTGGCTAAGATTGCAGATCATGCCAAAAACAAGAAAATAAAGAAGAGAGAAATGATGATATCATGTCTATAAAGAGACAACTTAATATATTATGAATTAAGGGGAGTGAATGAAAAAGAGGATGTTGAAGAGAAACTGATGAAGAACAAATTCATACATTCCTGATCAATCAAGCTAAGGAAATAGCTAAAGATTTCTGCGGACACTAAGCAACAGAGCACAACATCACCGAGAAGAACAAAAAGTGGAGCAAAGGTATTGAAAAGATATATTGATCAAAATGGTTTAATAATCTTACAATAGATCTGAAAATCTGCAAGTATAAGTTGTATATGTGAATAGATCATTTACTATTTCAGTTTAACCATTGAATCAAAAAGTCTCTTAGCCGAGCAAGATTTGAAGATCCTTTCTATATTGAGATACATCCCAAGGAGTATCAAAAAGTTTGATCATGAAGATAGCATGAGATTCCATATACCATTTGAAAAACTACACTGGGTTTGGTCATAGAAGGTAGCATAGAGATGCCTGATATCAAGTGACAAACTAATCTTTTAAAACCTCTAACAAGGTCACACCTAATAGCGTGTTTGTAACCTTTAACAGGGTTGGCTCTTCACCAAGCTCACTTTAGAAGAGTGAAAATTTTGGGTTACCGGTCCCAAGTGGTTTTTCCCTTAACAGAGTTTTCATGTTAAAAATCCACGTGTCAATGTGTTTATGAGTCATTACTTTAGTGTTTTTCATTACACATAACTAATCTAGATTGATTGGTATACACTAAGAAATTTACTATTTTTTGGTAAATGAAAGACTACTATTCGGTAAACATAAATAATAAGGTTTAAAAGATAACTCCGAGCAATAGTTATTTGACAAGTATATTTGAAGGCATTCATCTTGTAGGACTGAAGATAACTAGAGGCTTAATATTTTTGTACTAAGTTCTTGGGTTGATTAATTAGAATATTTTTGAGGCCACTGATTCACTCCCATCTCAGTTATTTCTAACAATTGGTATCAGAGCTTATGTGCTTAGAAAGGGAGTTTAACAGCTCAAGCAAAAGATCACAAGATGAACAAACGAGATGTTCCCAAGTTGAATAAAGACAACTTTGCATCATGGCAAAGAAGAATAAGACTCCACCTATCAAATATTGGTAATGATGTTACTCAACACCTTGATACTGAATATGTGTTGCCTATAGGACCTCATACCCTTGAGAAATTGAGAGAAAAACATGAGCATAATTGTATGATGATAGAACTTGCTTCCTCACTCTCCGATGTTGAGTTTGAAGATATCAAAACCTGCACCTTTGCAAAGAAAATGTGGGATAAGTTGAAGCTGGTACATGGAGGAGATGTTAATCTACTATGAGCCAAGGTAGAAAGCCTAAGAGGGAGTTTTGATGACCTAAGGATGAAAGGAGAAAATACCACTTAGTATAGTTGCATAATCAAAGAGGTAGTCAATGCTATCCAAGGAGTTGGAGGTGTACTTGAAGAGGAGATAGTGGTAAGTAAAATCTTAAGAACCTTACCACCTGCATATGCTATTGGAGTTTCTACGATTCAAGAAATGAGAGCAGTTGCAAACAATACAATTACTCTAGATAGTTTGATTGGTAGACTGATTTCATTTGTGATGAATAACTTTGATATTAGTGTCTTACCATCTATAGAATCTGCATTCAAATCTTCTTTGAAAATAAGTCAAGTCATAGACGCACTATTAGGAATGACAGTGAAAGTGATAATGAGGATCAAGGACTTGATGAGATTGAAGCACTAAAGGAAAGAAGATTGCAAAGAGGCAAAGGTAGATAGAAAGGTAAATTACCACTTGTATGTTTTAATTGTAAAGAGGTTGGACACTTTTCTGCAAGATGTCCTAACAGAAGTAATGACAAAACATATGAAATAAAGTTTGACCGAGGTGATAACAGAGATTACCGAAGCAACCAAAAAACTGAAAGAAGAGATACCTGAGACTACCAAGAAAAAGAAAAGAAAAGAAAGCTTGTTACCTAGCTGAAAATAGAGCTGATGATACTGACACCGAATCTGAAGAAGAAATTGAGATGGTATTTGTAGCCATGAAGGATGATTCAGACGACGAAGAAGAAAGGTATGTAGAAACTGCACTCATATCTAAGGTTAGTAAGAATGATTTTTGGATCATAGATAGTGGCTGCACTCGCCACATGACCGATGATAAGAAATTTTTTGAAACTTTGGAATACTATAATGGTGGTTCAGTAAGAATGGGTAATGACACACCTTGTCCAGTTCAAGGTAAATGAACCATAATGTTGAATAACCTGATCAAATGTGAAAATGCTTACTGGGTAAAAGGACTAAATTATAATCTGTTAAGTGTTTCACAGCTGAACAATACTGGTCACCGAGTAGCATTTGAGAATAAGAAGGCAAAGATCTTCAATGAATTAGTAAGGTTGATCAGAATTGGTGAGTAGACAAAAGGTAACCTTTTATATCTTGATGACATTAACACCACTTGTTTAATGGATAGAAACAAAGACATATGGCTATGGCACAAAAGATTGTGTCATGTGAATTTTGACAACATGATAAAGATAAGCAATAAAATAAAAGTCAGAGGCTTGCCGAGCATGTCAAAGCCCGAGCATATCATGTGCAAGAACTGTTAAAAAAGGTAAGATGACAAAGTCTAGTTTCAAGAGTAAAGCCCATACATCTAATGCAATTCTATAATTGGTCCATAATGATCTATGTGAACCCATGAGGAGAAAGAGTTACTATGGAGATAGGTATTTCATTCTCTTTGTTGATGATTATTCTAGAATGATGACAATTATGTTCTTAAAAGATAAATCAGAATCATTCAAGATGTTTAAATGGTATAAGGCTATGGTAGAAAAACAAAGTGATAATAAATTGAAATGCTTAAGGTCAGATAGAGGAGGGGAATTTATTTTAGATTAATTCACTAATTTTTGTAATGAGCATGGAATTAAAAGACAGGTTTATGCACCGAGAACACCATAGAAAAATGGAATTGTTGAGAGGAGAAACAAATCAATTATTGATTGTGCAAGAACATTGATGATTGAGAAAAGAATCACACAAAATTTCTGGAGGGAAGCTGTCAGCACTGCTGTCTACACATTAAATCAAGTACAATTGAAGAAGGATACAAATAAGACACCCTATGAGCTTTGGTATGGTTACACACCCAATGTAAGTTACTTCAAAATCTTTGGTAGTAAATTTTATATTTTGAAGGATGATAGAAATGGAAATCTTGACTTCAAAAGTGATGAAGGTATATTTCTAGGGTATTCCACCAAAATCAAGGCTTATAAGTGTCTTAACAAGTCATCTAACACGATCATTGAAAGTGCAAATGTAAAGATAGATGAATTTGCAGAAAAGAATGATAAGGAGAGCATAAGAGAACCAGAGGACTACAACAGGTTTGTTTATACTGAAGAACCTGACACTCTACTTGAGAAACAATGTATTGCTCCTGAGAAACAAAACATTGCACCTAAGTATCATGTTGCAATTACCAAAAATCAGGATAATAGTCAAGATGATGTACCAAACGATGGAGATCATAATGAAGGTCAAGAAGATTATCAAAATTATGGACAAAGAGCTGAACCAAAAATTTCCAAGTATGTCAGAAGACATCATCCAAAAAATCAAACCATAGGAGACAAGAAGGCTAGAATGAGAACAAGAACTAAGTCATTAAACACTAGATGTTTACTTTGTGATTTTGAACCTAAATCTGTTAATACTGCACTTGAGAATGAAGAATGGGTCAGTGCTATGAATGAAGAAATAAAAATATTGAGAAGAACAGTACATGGACACTAGTACCAAGACCTGAGGACAAGAATGTCATCGGTACCAAATGGACATTCAGAAACAAGCTGAATGACAATGGAGAAGTCACAAGAAACAAAGCAAGGTTAGTATGCAAGGGGTATGCATAAGAAGAAGGTATTGATTATGGAGAAACATTTGCACCCATTTCTAGACTAGAAGGAGTTAGAATATTACTTGCTTATGCTACATTCAAAGGATTCAAGGTATACCAAATGGATGTCAAATTTGCATTCCTAATTGAACACTGGAAGAAGAGGTATACATTGAAAAACCAGAAGGGTTTGTTGATCCAAACAAGAGGAACATGGTATGTAGACTACATAAAGACTTGTATGGATTGAGACAAGCACCTAGAGCTTGGTATGAAATACTTCACTCCTATCTCATTAGCATTGAATTTTTATGAACAAGTGAAAATATCAATCTGTACTTAAAAGAAGATGCCGATGGTAATATTTTGATTGCTGAAATATATGTTGATAATATCATTTTTGGGGGAAATTAAATGTTATGCAAATCCTTTGCTAATGAAATGAGAAAATAATTTGAAATGTCTATGTTCGGGGAGATCAAATTCTTTCTTGGTCTACAGATTCTTCAACAAGATGCAGGCATATATATCACTCAGTCCAAATACATCAAGGAAGTACTGAAGATATTCAAGATGGAAGATTCCAAACCAGTTGGAACACCTATGGATAATAGATGTAAGATGACAAAAGAAGACAAATCAAATGAGGTAAATCAGACCTTGTATAGATCAATTGTTGGCAAACTAATGTATGTTGTTCATATTGGACTAGCTATTGCACATGCAGTTGGAATAGTTGCAAGATTCTCTGCTAATCCCAAAGAATCACATATGACTTTTGTCAAGAGAATTATGAGATATCTGAAGAAAACTGAGGACTATGGCTTATGGTATAAAAGAGAAGGTAAATTTGAGCTATAAGTCTATAGAAATGTTGATTGGGATGGAAACATTGATGACCAAAAGAGCACAACTAGAGGAGCATTCTTCATGGGTGGCAGACTTGTCACATAGATCAGCAAGAAGCAAGGATACATCTCTCAGTCTACTACAGATGCAGAGTATGTGGCTGATGCTGCAAATTGCTCCAATATTGCATGGATCAAACAATTGCTGGAAGGTACAAATATGGAGATCCTTGAGCCAGTGATTATATATTGTGATAATACCAGTGCAATTAACATTTCTAAGAATCCAGTCATGCATGCTAAGACTAAGCATATTTCTATCAAGTATCACTATCTAAGAGGACAAGTGCAAGCAAAGGAGGTGATACTGGAATATGTTCAATCAAAGGAACAACTAGCTGACATCTTTACCAAGCCATTACCAAAAGATACTTTTGAGTACCTGAGACAAAGACTAGGGGTACAACCCTTGTCTATCAGTCATTAAGATGACTAGGAGGCTGCATCAGCCTACACACAATCAAAAGATCATTCATGTTGATGCAAGATAAGAGATGAACAATAATAGATACATTTGTACACAGTAAGGTACAAATCTGCACCAAACACCAGAGACAATGTATTTCTGATGGATAGGGAAATTCAAGGAGTATATTATAAAAAGGGAATGGAAGATGATATAGAATAATTGTTTGGCATTGTTGTCAAAGGGAGAGATATTGTCATTATCATAAGGGAGAGAGACTCTCATTATTATAAGGGAGAGATGATCTCATTATCAGGAAGAGATTATATCATTATCCATGAAGAGAAGTTCCTAAGAATTCAAAGGGAGAGCTAATCAATATCCAAAGGGAGAGATTGATTACATATGAAATATCCATCGAAAGGAGAGAAGTAACAAAGGGAGAGAGTACATACTAAGGAAGAGGTGACTTATTACTGTCAAAGGAAAAAGAGATTATCAAGAAGAGGAACAGTCAAGGCAGAGCACATATCAGAAACAAAGATAGAAGCTGCTACATCTATCCAGTAAAGGGATTGAAGATTGAAGAACCCACTCTGCAAGAAACAAATCTAAGCTATATGAGCTTACCGAGAGCCAAAAATTTGTAATAGTTACAGTAGGAGAGATTGATGAAACTTTTATATTTCATATTGTATTATTAATAATATAGTATGATAATGTAGTGTGTTGCCATCAATGCCAAAGGGAGAGATTGATGACATGTAACTGATTGAATGTTTGAAGATGTTAAGTTGATCACCAAATGCAGAAAGATAATGCAAGACATTAAATTAGTTAATGGATTGTATTTTCATTGATGTCAACTTGATATAGTCTAATCGATTATAATCAAAGTGTCAAATAATTAAGAGAGTCAGAGAGAGAAAGATTATGCTTTTAGTAATGCATAAAAGACAAGCATTCACTAAGTGACTTCAAACACCGACGACTAGTGGAAACCGAAGGACTGAGATAACCAAAAGTTAAGTCATAGTGATGCCTGAGCAAAGAAAATGACAAGCATTACTAAAGAGAAGAATCACAAACATTACCAATGACCAGAATTACAGTGTTAACCGACAAGCATAACTTTGAGTGAAGCTCAAAGGACAGACAACCCCGACAGATAGACAACACCGACAGAGAAGCCCGAGGAGAACTGAGGTGTTGACCAAAGCTATCAAAGATTTAAAACACCAAAGTTAACTGGGGTTCAGAAATGACAAAATATCTAGCTGGCAGAACTAAAGATAGACTTAACTAGTTGTTGACATTGTTTTAATCGACAAGTTAAAGAAAGAGATAAGTAAAGGATTTAAAGTTGTTTTATCTAGTAGGCAAGAATATTTCTATAAGATAAAATAGGAGTTATGCTTTAAATCAAGATTGGCTAAGATTGCAGATCACCCCAAGAACAAGAAAATTGAGAAGAGAGAAACGGTGATATCATGTCTATAAAGAGACAACTTAATTCATTATGAATTAAGGGGAGTGAATGAAAAAGAGGATGCTGAAGAGAAACTGATGAAGAACAACTTCATATAGTACTGATTAATCAAGTTGAGGAAAGAGCTAAAGGTTTCTGCGGACACCAAGCAAGAAAGCACAACATCACCGAGCAGAACAAAAAGTGGAGCAAAGGTATTGAAAATACATATTGATCAGAATGGTTTAATAAGCTTACAATAGATCTGAAAATCTGCAAGTATAAGTTGTATATGTGAACAGATCATTTACTGTTTTAGTTTAACCATTGAATCAGAAAGTCTCTTAAGTGAGTAGGATTTTAAGATCCTTTCTATAATGAGATACATCCCAAGGAGTATCAAAAAGTTTGATCATGAAGAAAACATGAGATGCTAGATTTCATTTGACAAACTACACTTGGTTTGGTCATAGAAGGTAGCATAGAGATGCCCGATATCAAGTGACAAACTAATCTTTTAAATTGTCTAACAAGGTCACATCTAACAGTGTGTTTGTAACCTTTAACATGGTTGGCTCTTCACGGAGCTCACATTAGAAGAGTGAAAATTTTGGGTTACCGGTCCCAAGTGGTTTTTCCCTTAATAGGGTTTCCGCATTAAAAATCCATGTGCCAATGTGTTTATGAGTCATTACTTTAGTGTTTTTCATTACACATAACTAATCTGGATTGATCGGTATACACTAAGCAATTTACTATTTTTCGGTAAATGAAAGACTGTTATTCGGTAAACATAAAGAATAAGGTTTAAAAGATAAATCTGAGAAGTAGTTATTTGATAAGTATATTTGAAGGCCTTCATCTTGTAGGAATTAAGATAACTAGAGGCTTAATATTGTGGTACTAAGTTTTTGGGTTGATTAATTGGAATATTTTTGAGGCCACTGATTCACCCCCCCTCTCAGTTATATATATATATATATA
>MU223609.1:1958009-1968373 GCA_018584345.1 Thuja plicata
TCTCTCTCTCTCTCTCTCTCTCTCTCTTTGTGTGTGTGTTTGGATTATAGGTCCAATATCCAATAATTGAAAAAATGTACAAAGTAGATAGTGATGCATAGTCTCAAACTTAGAACAAGAAAAAATATCCCATGGCTATATCAATTAGCCCAAGCTATTGAAGCTTTTTTGCTAAATTTTTTGGAGGAAGATCTATAGGGCATCCTGATTCAAAATATGAAGGCTCAATTGGCAGAGACACCTTTAGGTCTAGGGAACCCAACTCACTTGATCGACACTTTCAGCCCTTGATTTAAATTAATTATTTTTCTCAATCTTCCATTTCTAGATCTACACTTATGTGCTTACTTTCTATTATGTATTTATCTGCTTAACCTTGTCAATTTCCTATCACTTTGCCTAGATGTTTCATTTCATAATCAAATCATATCCAATCATATCATCTAAAAAATGGGAACATTAACCTTACCGCCTAGCTCTAAATGAGGACTGAAGTTTGGTCTATTTAATTGTTCCTTCAACAAAATTGGAAATATTGAACAAATACATTTGTAGTTGGTATTGATAGGATAAGATTCACATTTCCACTATTTCAGAACATTTTGGAGAAATAATTTTTTTTGTCAACTAAATATAGAAAATAGATGTGGAAAAGTGAAAATTGAATTATAGAACATGATCCAAAAATGCAATCATTAAAGAACACGATGTAAAAATGATTGGATGAAATGGTAAACACAGTGGAGAAGAAGAAAAATTATATAATCTCATTTCAACTCCTCTTACTTAGTTTGCATATTCTTATGTGTGAGAAGTATTAATTGTTAATAAAATAAGGGTAGAGTAGTTGGAAACCAAATATTAGGAAAATAAAAGCAAGATCAATAGGGGTATGGTGGCTAACCAAGTTTTAATGGAAGAAAACAAGGTGTTGAAAGGAAAAGCAAAAATGTTTAAATTGGCTAGAAGTAGGATAGTCTAATTTGTGGCCCATGAAAGAAGAATTACATGTCATACAATAGTCAATAAAATCAAGTGTAGATTTAGTAGGCCCAAAAATAGCAAATGATGATGTTTAGTCTTTAAAGAAAGAAAGTCCTTTGTAATATAGAATATAGAAAACAATACAAAAGATATCAAGTCATAGCCCTGGAGTAGTTAAAATCACAAATCCACGCACAACCGATGGATTAGTGATGGCAGTGGTTAATTACAATAAGGTGCAAACATCAAATGATAAATAAAGGCATAAGATGACAAAAAATATGTTTGTTAGAGGGGTGAGTGATTATGACATAAATGAGAATATGTATAATTTTATAAGTGATTTTCTAATGGACAAGTTATATTGGATGTCAAATATTCAAGAAAGAAGGGTTTGAAAATCAAGTGAAGAAGGTTGTAAACATGTATCAAAGTTATATTGAAGAGAATTGAAGATATACTAGATTCTACATCAAAAGAGGTATTTGAAAGGCTCATAATTTTGCATAGACAAAAATCTAACCACTTTGGAAGAAGAAGAAGAAATAAGAAGGGAATCAACCAAAGTAATGACAATAAGGTATGAAGGTATAAGGGTGTGGCTACAAAATGTAAATGTAATTATTTTTAATTTTCTAACATAAGACAACAAAACATAGTTGGGGAATAGAAGAGGGAAATAAAAAAATAGCAATTTTAGTAGTGTGTTGTACAACATGACTCGGTAAAATTTCTAAAAACTTTTAATTGAGCCTTTAGTTCCAAGGAAAATATCAAGTAAGGCCCCCCTTAGGGATATTTAGAGAGAGTGTTTTGGAACTATAGATGATACCCTCAAAGAAAGGGATATAGAATAGGGCCTATCCTTTATGGAACATACATAATATGCCTTACAAAAACTCATGTGCATGAATGGTGAAAAATACCTATTTTTGAAGGTTATACAAAATTTGCAACTTAGAACAAGGCAATTAGAAATGGAAAGGCTATAGTAGAATAATGATTTTCATAAAATAAGCATTGGGAAGAAGCATTTATCTAGAAATTGTAGAGCCAAATAAGTAGTATATATGGTTTAAAATATCTAAGTATAATGTGCATCATAATTCTTGCATCTTACCCTGCACCTCAAGGATAGAAGTTTTATCAAAGAAACATTCTAGATGGCAAGTACACTTATGGAACTTTGAAAATAGATATTTTATATCTTTCTTAACAAGGAGAAATTATTTAAATTGGTAACTTCAATATAAGGAAAACCAATGAACAAACTTGTAACTTGTGCAAAAAGGATGACGAAAGTCTAATATGGATTTTAGAAGAGGAAAATCAACAATATGATATATTTTTAGAGGATAGTGGGGATACCAATTATTTTGGTGAAGAGATATTTTCTCTAAGTGACTTTTTTTTACTTGATTATTTGCAATGGTATGGGAGCAAGAAATATTTTTTCTAACTTCATGTGCAAAACCTATAATGGGGTAAACATTGTTAAATATATTATTTTCTCACAAACTTTGGGTGTCAAAATGAAAAAGGTTGTGATTGAGGGACTTGTGGATGATTTAAAATATGATCATAATCCATTTTGGTTTCCTATATTGTCCAAAACAATTCCACGATATGATTAAGGATGAATCTCGTCAACTTCCTACAAAAGCTAAAATTCTCTTAACTTGAGAGAAGCTCATATTTTTTAGAAAAGATTAAGGAAAATAATACAAAATAAAAAGAATCAATCATGGAGTTTGAAGATTTATGAGCTAACAAACATAATTATCCCTTGATTTTTGTAAGAGGGAAAATATATTATTGAGAATACAATTTACTTCCTAATAAATATGTGGTTTGGTGAGGCATTTAAAGTTGTAAGGAAAGATAACAAGCAATCAAGTAATAATAAGGAGAAAAAGGATTTACGAGAAGACTAAAAACATAAAATAAAATGGTGTTCAATTCTAAGACAAAGGGAAGGGTTGATACACCCATGAAATAATAACCAAATATTTTTTGGAGGTAACTGCGCAATAAAGAAAATACTAAATAATTTATAATAGCATTACAATTACTCAATGGTTTGATTATGCAAAGAATTTACAATGAAAATGACTCAAGGACTAAAGTGCCTCCAAGAATAATCACATAAAAGTAACTTTTCATGTCTAAAATGGTTATGGTATCAAGAGTTTGGATATAGGAAATACTATGGGCATAGTTGAGCTTCAGGTTGAATACCTAAAATGGGGGATGGTAATCTTTGATGCACACATTGTGAAATTGTACAATATAATCTAGAATGGCTTTGCAAAAGCTTGGAACACCAACTTAGCCATACCTCTCATTAAGAATGGAGATGTCAAAAATCCTTCCAATCATTGAACCATCAAGATTAATCCTCTTTTGAAAAACTATTTGGCAACATGGTAGAACATAGAATTAACAAGTGCACAAAAGAAAAATGCGAGAAAAAAGGAAAGAGATTTTAAGAATAATTCACTCAATGATTGATCATGGTATCACTTTAAGGCATATCACTAAAAAATTTGGTATGAAAAAGAAGATGCGTATTATTGTTTTGTCAACTTTAGGAAGGCTTTTAACACAGTTTCTAGACACAGTTTAACATGTAGAATGAAGGATCTTTACATTCTAGGGAAATTTAGAGAAATTTTAGTAGGTTTTAAGGGGAGGTTTAGGTAAAAATCATAACTCAAATCGGTATTTGAAAGAATTTCATGAGTATGATTGGGTTTAAACATAGATTTCCTTTATCCCCTACTCTCTTCAGTGTTTATATCAACAAATTTTAGGATTGGTTGTTCATATGAAAGGTGGGTATGATTTGACCTTGCGAGAGTATTTTGTTAAAATTATCTTGTATCTTGATGATCTTATTTTGATTGCCAAAACCTCCTAAGCATTGCAAGCATGTTTAACAACTCTTGAGAACTTCTTCAAATAGGTGGGTTTGCAAGTCAAATTAAAAAGACCAATATATCATGATCTTCTATATTAAAAGGAAAAATAATTAATTTTTCTTTTATTTTGAATGTAGTGCCCTAGAGGAAGTAACAAAAAACAAATTTTGTGGAATGATTCAAACAAGAAGCACAATTAGAAAACTTGTAGAAGATAAAGAACCTTGGGTGGTTAGAGAGATCCCATTACCATTCGAAATAGGTGTAGAGGGGTGGAGCTATGGGATTAGAAAACTATTCAACTACTATTTGGTCTATTAGTAATTTTGGTAGTTCTTTATGTGGAAAAATGAGATAGTAGCATTTTTATGTCAAGTTGTTGTAGATAGAGACAATTCAAAAGTGCTTGATCACAAGAAAATTCAAACTAAAAGCATATATTTTCCTTAATAGATTCTTCTGGTAGAAAAGGTGTAATTCTTATCAAAGCCATTGCTATGGTGTATTTTTTTAAAGATATTTGGAAATGTTGATTAATTAGGAAATCATTCGTCCAATGTTGCTTTTTAAGATTACCTGGGTGAAAAAAAGAAGACTTGGATGAAAAAAAAATATAGGTGGATGAACAAGTGCTACATTTACTTGAATATTTGTCCTAATAATAATAAAAAAATAAAATGTTTGTTGTTGAGAAATTTTGCAAGGTTATGTAGGCAAAGACGGTATGAAAAAGAAGAAGTATTATCGTGAAATAATTAACCCCAAGATAGATCATTAATGGAAGGCATATATAGAGGCCAATATCTCATGAAGGTCAAAGGTTCTCATTCACTGTTGAGGACTAATTCTCATTGTATTTAATGTGAATTAAGGTGGAAATGGTTGAAAAAAGTTTGGGAATATAGGGTTTATTAATGAATTTTACATCATAATTGAATCTACAAAGATACTTAAAGACTTATTTTCAAGATTTATTGAACAAAGATTAGATGGAGAAAATGGAAGAAATCATTATTAAACTAAATTGTAGAAAGTTGGCACTTCATAATCCCATATACTATCCACAATCTCATAGGTGTTAAGAGAATTCTTTTATGTTCTATTCAGTTTTGAAGTTTTGATTGTTGATCATTTTTTTTACTGTTTGAATAACATTTCCTTACTTGAAGAGATTTCCCACAATAGGCTAGGGAACTAGCCTCGGGGAAATCTTGTTGCATCATTTTTGTACCTACTAAATATGTAGAAAATCAATGACATCAGATACCAGGCAGTTTGTATATGGATCTATAGATGGTTTGTAGTAATATAGGACTACTCGGATATTCCTAACTGTGCTACAAACCATACATACACAATCTTAACCTTGGTAAGCTTTGAATTCGTGACCTCTCTTTCAAGAACACAATTTTTTAAAAGCTTGTTAATATCCACACAAAATGCACTAAACGACAAAGTTTTTTTTATAGAAAGTCTCCAAATGCTGAAATCACATTGCTTTTGTTGCATATTTTTTGTGGATTTATAGCACATGGAATGCGGATCATGAAAATAAAATGCTGAAATTTTCATGATTTCCAAATTTCCAAAAATACATTTTATATGAAGGATAGTTACATCTTCTTGTATAGGCCAACTCCAGCAATTAATAGTTAACACATGAGGCCTTCAATGGTTTCCACTATTGAATGTTCCCACAATGGTTGTGGCCTCCAATAACATTTCCTAAATTTCCTCGCCATTGCAATCCAAACCCTGATCATCAAACTTGGTGCATTATACACGCTACTCAATGCATAAAATTGTAAATGTCATAATTCATGTCCCAAATGCGTTTCATTATTTGACAACTTTTACAGATATGGAGTGTCATCAGAATTTATAGAAAATAGATATTTTCTCTTTCTCAACAAGGGTAAATTCTTTCAATGGGTAACTTCAATATAAGGAAACCCAATGAGCAAACTTGTAGCTTGTGCAACAAGGACGATGAAAGTCTAATATAGATTTTAAAAGAGGAAAATCAACAATGTGAAATATATTTAGTTCAAATGATAGTGGGGATATCAATCACTTTTGCCAAGATATATTTTCTCTATTTGGCTTTTTTTATTTGATTACTTGCAATGGTATGGGAGAAAAGAAGATTTTTTCTAACTTGTTAGGCAAAACCTATATGTAAAATCAATAATGGGAAAAAATGATTGAATATATTATTTTTTTATAAAATTTGGTTGACAAAATGACAAAGGTTGTGATTGAGGGACTCATGGATGATTTAAATTCTTATCATAATCCAATTTGGTTTCCTATATTGGCCAAGAAATTACCATGTTATGATTAAGGATGAATCTCATCAACTTCCTACAAAAGATAAACTACTCAAGAGAAGATTATACTTTAAAGAAAAACTTAAGGTAATTAATGCAAAATAAAAAGAATCAATCATGGAGCTTGAATATTCATGAGCTAACAAACATAATTCAAGAAGCTCTTTAGAGATGCAAGAGGGAAAATATATTAATGATAAAACAAGTTACTTCCCAATAAATATGTGGTTTGGTGAGCTATTTAAAGTTGTCAGGAAAGATAGCAAGCAGACAAATAATAATAAGGATAAAAAGTCTTTACAAGAAGACTGCAAATGTTAAATAAATTAGTGTTCAATTCTAAGGGGAAAGAAGAGTCAATACACCTATTGAATAATAACCAAAACATTTTTGGGGGTAACCGCACTCAAGAAAATACCAAATAATTTATAATATTATTACAACAAATTAGTGATTTGATTATGCAAAGCATTTGTCTAAGAAATACTCAAGGACTAAAGTGCCTCCAAGAATAATTGTAAAAAACAAAAATAAAAACTTTTTATGTCTCATAGGTTTAAGGAAGGAATCAAGAGGTTGAATACACGAAATGTTGTAAAATTTTACAATATCATCTAGAATGGGTTTCCAAAAGATTGGAACACCAACTTAGCCCTTCCCCTCATTAAGAGTGGAGATGTGAAAAATCCTTCCAATCATTGAACTATCGAGATTAATCCTCTTTTTGCAAAGCTATTTGGCAACTTGGTAGGACATATAATTAACAAGTGGGAAAAAGAAAAATTTTAGCAAAAAGGAAAGCGAGTTTAAGAACAATTCACTCAATGATTGATCAACATATCATTAAAAATTTTGGGATGAAAAAGAAGACGTGTATTGTTATTTTGTCACCTTCAGGAAGGCTGTCACTTTAACATGTAGAATGAAGGATCTTTATATTCTAGAGAAATTTAGAGAAATTTTACGTAGGTTTCAAGGGGAGGTTTAGGTAAAAATCATAAATCAAATAGGTATTTCAAAGAATTTCATGAGTACTATTGGGTTTAAACATAGATTCCCTTTATCCTCTACTCTCCTCAATGTTTATATCAACACATTTTCGGATTGATTGAATATGAAAGGTGGGTATGATTCGAGCTTGGGAGAGTATTTTCTTAAGATTGTCTTGTATCTTGATGATCTTATTTCGATTGCCAAAACCTCCTAAGGATTGCAAGCACGTTTAACAACTCCTGAGAACCTAGATGCAAATAAGTGGGTTTGCAAGTCAAATTAAAAAGACCAATATATCACGATCTTCTATATTAAAAGGAAAAATAATTAATTTTTCTTTTATTTTGAAAGAAGTGCCCTAGAGGAAGTAACAAAAAATAAATTTTGAGGAATGATTTCAACAACAAGCTCAGTTAGAAAACTTATAGAAGATAAAGAAGCTTGAGTGGTTAGAGAGATCCTTTTACCCTTCGAAATAAGTGTAGAGAGGTGGAGCTATGGGATTGAAAAACTATTCAATTACTATTTGGTCTATTAGTAATTTTGGTAGTGCTTTATGTGGGAAAATGAGCTAGTAGTATTTTTTATGTCAAGTTGTTGTAGATAGAGACAATTCAAAAGTGCTCAATTACAAGAAAATTCAAACGTAAAGCATGTATTTTCCTTAAAAGAATCTTCTCCTGAAAAGGTGTAATTCTTATCAAAGCCATTGCTATGGTGTATTTTTTAAGATATTCGAAAATGTTGATTAAATGGGAAATCATCCACCCAATGTTAATTTAAAAGATTACATGGGTGCAAAAAAGAAGACTTGGATGGAAAAAAAATACAGGTGGATGAACAAGTGCTACATTTACTTGAATATTTTCCCTAATAATAAAAAAAATTTAAATATTTTGTTGTTGACAAATTTCGCAAGGTTATGTAGGCAAAGACATTAGGAGAAAGAAGAAGTATTATCGTGAAATATTTAACCCCAAGATAGATCATCAATGTAATGCATATATAGAGGCCAATATCTTGTAATGGCCAAAGCTTCTCATTCATAGTAGAGGACTAATCACATTGTATTTAATGTGAATTAAGGTGGAAATGGTTGAAAGAAGTTTGGGAATATAGGGTTTATTAACGAATTTTACATCAAAATTGAATCTACAAAGATACTTAAAGACTTCTTTTCAAGATTTATTGAACAAAGATTAGATGGAGAAAATAGAAGAACTCATTATTAAACTCAATTGTAGAAAGTTGGACACTTCACAATCCCATATACTATCCATAATTTCATAGATGTTAAGAGTATTCTATTATGTTCTATTCATTTTTAAATTTTTGATTGTTGATCAATTTTTTTGTAATCTTTGAAGAACATCTCCTTACTCGAAGAGCTTTCCCACAATAGGCTAGGGAACTAGCCTTGGGGAAATCTTGTTGCACCATTTTTGTACCTACTAAATCTGTAGAAAATCAATGACATCAGATATAGGTGGTTTCTTTATGGATCTACAGATGGTTTATAGTAATATGAGACAACTCCGATAGTCCTAACTGTGCTACAAACCAGGCATACACAATCTTAATCTTGGTAAGATTTGAATTTGTAACCTCTCTTTCAAGAACACAAATTTTCAAAAGCTCACTAATCTCCATACAAAATGCACTAAATGACAAATATTTTTTTTGTTTAGAAAATCTACAAATGTTAAAATCGATTTTTTGTGAATTTACAGAACACAGGATGGAGATCGTGAAAATGAAATGCTAAATTTTTTGTGAAATTTTATTATGTTTTACGCATTTCTAAAAGTACATTTTGTATGAAGAATAGCCCATCCGCTTGTATAGGCGAACTTCAGCAATTAATAGTTAAACATAAGACATTCAATGGTTTACACTGTTGAATGATCCCACATTGGATGTGGACTCCAATAACATTTCCTAAATTTCCTCGCCATTGCAATCCAAACCCTGATCATCAAACATGGTGCCACATTATACACTCTACCCAATGCATATAATTGTAAATGTCATAATTCCTGTCCCAAATGACAACTTTTAAAGATATGGAGAGTTATCAGAATTTGCAGAAAAAGCTCACCGGCTAAGAAATGGGTCGATGAGTTTATGACTCACAACAACAATCTAGACACGAGATTTACAAAAAGATTGAAGGAGAGCAGAGAAATTTGACATTGGGCAGTCAGATATAAATGCAAATTCGCTGTCACTCAATGAGAATTAATGGCTGCACAGCCACAGTACATTATCGCCATCTCAGTAGTTATGCCATTTTCTGCATCATGCTCATGTGCTCTTTTGCAGATTAACATTAATGTTGTATGGATAGCAAACGAGTTCATTAATTACATCACAGTTCAGCAATAGACAATATGGCGTTCATTGAACTGGTGAATGGGCAGTGGTAGATTGAAGTATTTATGAATGCCATCCACTTCCTTAAAAAGAGAAAAAAATAAGTCTTTCTTCTTTTATTTTTTCCTTGTGGTGGCGGATATTGCTGTTACAGAAACAATACATTTTGGTCCAATTATTATTTTGTTTTGAGTTTTGGGTGTTGGGTTATGGGTCTTGAGCTGGCGAGGTTTTCTTGTTATAAATAGTTGAAAGCAGGGTGAATGAGTTCATGTTGGGCACAATGGCTTTCAAGAAAGGGATGCTGCTCAGTGTTTTACTGTTGGGATTCGTATTGAACATTCCTGCTCGGGAAGGTATGTAGATTAGAAAGCGTTGTGTGTTTGTTTTGTGGTGAGAGTGTTTAATGTGATTTTGATTCTCAATGTTTTTATTCGTTTGTTGTTGATTTTTGTTGTTTGGATGTTTGTAGTTGTGGAAACAGATAACTTTGGAGGTGGATTTGGCGGCGGTGGCGGATATGGTGCAGGTGGTGGAGGAGGGTTGGGCGGCAGCGGTGGCGGCGGTGGAGGGTTTGGATTTGGTGGAGGTATTGGTAAGGGTGGTGGTTTTGGAGGTGGGATTGGCAAGGGTGGAGGAGTCGGAGGTGGACAAGGTGGTGGAATTGGTGGTGGGATAGGTAAAGGGGGAGGAATTGGAGGGGGACAAGGTGGTGGAATTGGAGGCGGGATTGGTAAAGGGGGAGGAATTGGAGGTGGACATG
>MU223609.1:1969244-1979493 GCA_018584345.1 Thuja plicata
CGGATATGGTGGTGGAGGATTTGGCAAGGGAGGAGGTATTGGTGGTGGATTTGGTGGAGGCCAAGGTGGTGCATTTGGAGGAGGAATAGGCAAAGGTGGAGGAATTGGAGGTGGGATTGGAAAGGGTGGAGGATTTGGAGGAGGTGGTGGCGGAGGAGGAGGAGGTGGTGGAGGATTTGGCAAAGGAGGAGGAATTGGTAGTCATCGTGCTGCCACGCTTATAAGTGCGAGACAGAATTAGCTCAACAAGTATGGGGATATATATTCTCTATCGTGTCTACCCAAATGTCTATTGAGTGTTGATTGTTATTAGCCATAGTAAGTTACTACGTTGATGGCTCATTATATCACTATCCATTCTAGGAAGTGATGTTATCATTAAATGTTTTGATATGCTCATTAAATAAAGTTGTCTACAAAGTTTCGATCTTCTAATCAAATAAATGCAGTTATGTTGCCATCACTATCTGATCCACATGCGTATTAATTAATCCTTGTTCTTGGTCTGATTCGCACATTAAATAACAGCAACATTGATTAATCTGAAAGTTATCTGCAACCAATCGGTGAGAAATTTGGAAGGAACAATCGATGAATTAATAAATCAGAGTGCAACTATAACGTGGTCATTTTTTTTACGCATTTCAAATAAATTATATCCAACTTTTCCTGGTTGGTTTCTTTTAATCAGTGGCAGGATTTATATCTGTTAATGGAAATTTTTGTATGAACTTCAATTTTTTTAAAAAGATTTTTATTATACCGAGGTATAGCACTCGTAGGATAATGAGTTTTGTTTTAAAAAAATCAATAATTTCAAAAGCTGATATATAAGATTTGAATTGTTTAGATTTTTGTGAGTAACATGTAATAACTACAAAATGTATGATTTGTATGAGATTTTAAATCATTATTTAAGGAATGAGTCTGAAATTTGATTTAATATAGATAAAAAGGAATCAAAATATTGATACATATTATTTAATTTTTTTTTTATAAAAATAGACTTTTAATAATTCTAATGTTACTATTAATAAGGATCATGAGTTTTTAGAATTGAAGTTTATATATTTTTTTTGTTTATTTACATTCATTTTGTTGGAGTTCTTATTATAGATAAATCTTTTGAGCTTTATTGAAAAAAACATTGAATTTCACATAAATGTAAGGATATGCATAAGACTTAAACCATGGTGACTTTGATGTACATTCATTCTCACAAAACTATTATGCTTGCTTATATTCTCATTTCTCTTGATTAATCATATCCACACATGTAGAAGTTGTCTAAATAATTTGTATATTTCAAGTACATTTAAATCATATAAATCACTTTCTAACACACATTGAATAAAGCCAAAAATGAATATGTTGATATCGACATTACAAGGAGAAATAACAAGTTAAATAAATATAGTCTATATAGATGATATATGAAAATAAGAGATATAGAATGCTTTGAGTATTTGATTTGTGTCAATGTGAAGGGTGATCTCTGATTACAAATTACATTATTATTGAAAATGCTCAAAAAAACTATACATGGGAAGCTTGAATAATTTATAATAGTCTTGCTGACAAAACATAGTTTTTGATTAATAAAAACAACAAAACTAGGGTGTTGGCCCTTAAAAAATAGCTGCCAATGACTGTACATTTGGTCAAGCCAGTTCAAAAGAATACAAAGTCAAGCAACATATAAGATTAGACAATTGATTACAAGCTTAGACAACTTATTACAAAACCAGAAGTTTGAGGAGGTTAAGCAACACACAAGATTGACAAACCAAAACAATTTTGAGATAACAAGTGAGGAAAACATGGTTATTTCAATGATGTGGGTTAATTTTTTGTTTTTACAAATTAATGAGATGACTTACAAATCATATTCATTCACATTTTTATTTATTATTATCTATGGATAGCTTACAAATTTATTTTCATAGAAATAATATAGGTACTATATAATAGAATGAAAATTATAACATTGTACCAATATTTTAATGTATATTACCACAATATAAATTTATCAATTTTTCAAACCCATTAATTGAGAATCTTTCTCACATTTCACATAAAGGAAGATAAATTATCATAGACTATATCTATGGACCTTTTTTAGATTCACACTCATAAAATTGTTCAACTCATGGAAATGAAATATATCTAACAAAAACTAAAAGATTATAGAGTCACTTCAATATTTGTGCATTATAAGTATCTTGAAGTTAAACAAATTTAGGAATAATAAGTATATTTAAATATAGATGCAGGTATAATGCACAAATTTTGATGCAAGTATAATGCACAAATTTACACAAATCTTCACAAAGAAATCTGCAACCATATTTGCTTCTCTAAAGCAATGAGTCAGTTCAAAATTTTGAAGGGCTTCCAGTTTTCTAAGAATCAAATCTAACCTATATCTTAATTTCCAAGATGAATTCTTTCTAGAGGAGATGATGTCGTGAATCATCATTGAGTCACCCTAAATAATGAGATTAGAAAGGTTCATGGAGATTGCCAGAGAAAGACCTAGGAGAAGGGCTTCAATCTCTGCAACATTATTAGAATCTGGAGGTAACTTCTTGCATGCACTAGTACATTTGGGCCTCATTTTCGACCATCATTTTCGACCAAAGGCCATTTTGGCTTGTGATGTTCACTTTTTTTTGTTTACGTCCTGATTTTGTCAAAATTTTGGCTCTAGTTAAATTTATTGTCAAAATTTTGACGAAATCGGGATATAAACAAAAAAAAAGTGAATGAACTCACTTCATTTGTTTTAGGCAGATCGCGGGCAGGAGGAAGGGTTTCAGCAAGCAATTTCACATCATTTTGCAGGTTGATAAAAAAAAAGCTTTTTTGTGTTGATTTGTGCTTTGTGTGATGGTAACCTATGATGTATGTAATTCATGCACAACTAGAACGCGACTTGTGGATGTATTCTCATTTGCCCCATTTCCACTTGGCAGGCTCTCTGTTTTCTCTCTAAATACAAATATAATTCTCCGACTTTGTGATATTAATTTTTTTTACAACTTTCTTAACGGCTCAAACTTAAAATGCTTTTCAATTGATTCATTTCAATTGCACATCACAATGTGAGTGCAATACTTATTCTCATTGTTGAAGTGAAATAGTTATTCTCATAGTTGATGTGCAATAGATATTCTCATACTTTTCGTATTAACCTACCTATAGACGATGACCAATCCCCCCAATTGATAAATCCCATGGAGTTTTAGTTGTGATCCCTGATAAAGCCAGGAAGATTCATACAACAAGATCACCACAGTTTCTATGCCTGAAACCTACTGCAGGATTGTGGCCTGAATAAGATTATGGGTCTAATTTGGTGGTGGGTGTTCTGGACACTGGAATATGGCCCAAGAGGAAGAGTTACAGTGATCACGAACTTGGGCCTATTCCTAAACATTGGAAAGGTGAATGTGAAGAGGACATAGGGTTTTCTAAGTCACCGTGTAATAGGAAATTTGTTGGTGCTAGGTTTTTCCCCAAGGGATATGAAGCAATGGGTGGAGAAATTAACACTTCTGTCGAATTTAGGTCTCCTAGGGATTCAAATGGCCATGATACTCATACAACATCTACTGCCACTGGAAGGTATGTTTATAAAGCCAACATGCTTGGTTATGCCAATGAGATTATGAAAGGGATGGCGCCCAAAGCCTGGCTAGCAACGTATAAGGTATGCTGGTTGTTATTATTTTGACATACTTTCTGCATTTGATACTGTTGTTGAAGATGGTGTGGATTTAATTTCGCTATCTGTGGGTGGTGGGGTCGTGCCATATTATCTTGATAGTATTGCAATGGGTTCCTTTGGAGCTATCTTGATAGTATTTGCATTTTTTTAAGCTTCCTTTGATAGAATTCATTTGCAAGTTGTTTATTTATCTTGGAATTAGAATTTTTATATTATTTCATTCCCTAGATTATCCTAATAGAGTTTTTTTTAATGTTGATTTCTCTTGGATTAAGAATTCAGATATTCCCTTTTAGAGTATATTTTTCATGAGATAGTATATGCTCAGTTCTCTCACAATCATCAATCTATTTGAAACATGATCTACAATAATACCTTATTGTTTATATGGTCAATGATGTTCATAATTTATAGATTTATGTCTCTTACTATTAATGATGGGGTAGTCCTTGAACTACTTGTATTTTTATTTTGTGGATGTAGTTTTTAAGATTATTTTTTCTCTACTTATCACCCACTCATGCCTTGCCTTTTCATTAGGTTTTGTCTCCTATTAAGGCAGAGACTGGGTGTGCAAGTGTGAGTTAGTTCTAGTGTAAGATGTTGGTTCATGAGTGAATCTTTGCTCTAATGTTTTCTCTCTCTATTATTTCAAGAGAGGTTGGTACCTTCCTAATATTTGTCTGATCTCTTGGCTGCTTTAGTACAAAGGGTTTTTCTAAGAAGATATTTTTGGGTTCCTTCCTAAGCCCCTTTTCTTGGATTAGGTGATATTTTGGGTTGAGACCCTTGTTCTTCTTAGTTGGCTAATTCGGTCAAATGCCTCTCTAATAATATTGGTTTTCCTTTTTTGTCTTGGTGATCTTGAAAGGAAATAGTATTAAAAATATTTTTAAATGGATTTTGTTGGGCAGCCTCCATTGTTAACTCTATCTGCTATGTTTTTATATTATCAGCTATAAAATAAAGGTGTTGTCAGTTCAATTATCAGAAGCACAATATTAACAACACTTTAACAATAAATTAACATCAAAAATATAAATAAAGTCTTAACAACATAGCACTATGAACTACTAAAGTCTTAACAACAACACTATGAAATTCTAAAGTCTTAACAACATAAATCGACAAACTACTTAAAGTCTTAACAGTATTCAACTGTAAACCACTAGACCACTAGACATAAATTCTAATAGTATAAAGAAAAAAACCACAACATTCAACTGTAAACCACTAGACTAATGGACATAAATAGTATAAAGAAAAAAACCATAGCCAACAAGTCCATACAGAGGCTAGTGGAGCTCAGGACTCAAGTCTTCAATAAGGAATTTGGACCTTCTAGTTTCCCTCCTCTGCATCCTTTTTAGCCAACATGTTTTAATACTTTTTCTTTGATACACTAGCCCTTTTGTTGTATCATTAAATTAATTTAAACTAAAATATTGCATGGTTTTCTCTCTGTTTATTCCTTTTTCAAGACATTGTATCCATTTTCAGCACTTCCATTCAGTAGCTTTTTGCTTATAGAAACCCCAAGAGCTCATATCAAATCTTATAACATAAATAAATTGTGACAAATAGAAGAAGCCAGGGAATAGTCTGCTATATTTATGTTTGTCTCTTGGATTGTCTTTAATATGAAAAAAATGTGTTTATGAGGATTGAAATACTAGGGTAATAAGACATACAAATCATGATGGGATGGAATGGAATCAAGTCCAGAAAACACAGTGGTGAAAGAATTTGTCAGATAGCAGTCCATTATAATTTTGTTTCCTAGGATTGACAGCTCACCATTTTTCTATCAACCGCAATTCCCCTTTTCAAAAAAGCTTACCCTCATCTAAAATCACAATCAGTGGTGTTCATCTTTTTGGAGTGTTTTGGATAATAGAATCTTTGCTCTCTGATACCCTCATATATGTAGAGGTGCAGGGTGATGGTAACATTCAGAAGGCTGACATTTGGCTATATATATCTGGGCTATATGGAATTTGGAAATGGTACAATACACAGGTTGAGATAGACTGCAAAGATACCACTTCAAATTTACCTAAACTAAACTCTCAAATGGAACCCCAAAAAAGATTTTTAGAAGACATTAGGGAATTCACAATTACAGTGACCCATGCAAAATCACCACTTTAAATTTACTTAATCTAAACTATCAGATGGAACCCTAAAAATTTTTTTTTAGAAGACATGAGAGAATTCACAGTTTAGTGACCCATCCAAGTAGTTTCGGATGAGCCCATCAGACAAATTCTCGTAATTTTGGTTGTGACATTTTTATGGGGGTAGGCTGTAAATCACTTTGTACTGTGTGACAAAGGGGCCAACTAACTATATCACATCAATAGGGCAAGTCAACTGTCTAGCTTTTATTTTGTTTATTTTGTTTGTTACTTGTGCATCCAACCTGAAATTTGCATTAAAATCTATCAAGTGGGTGTCATCCAGAAGTAGGAAAAAAATTGTATTGGAGATATTGTTCAAAGCCATTAATGTGTCTAGTATGGTTGGATTCCCACAACTATATTAGATGTCTTCCTGCTTGAGATCCAAATTTCTATCCTAAACTATAGGGAAGAGCAACTTATCAAATATCTTGAAGGCTAGATGATCCCATTTTTAATTTATTTTTTCAATACAATATTATGAAGAATTTGATCCCTTAGAAGAGTAAAGGCTACTAAAGACTTTTGAAAAGCGAGCTAAAAATATTAGGAAATATGATTCGGGAAGGAATGTGCAAATTGGTTGGCCTAATCTAGTGAGCATGATTTGTGTGTGTATTTGTAAATCTTGTATAATCTTGCAATATTTTATTATTTTTGATTGTAGACATTTGCTGAGAGTATAGTACAATTATGTCTCAAATCTTCTTATTAGAGTAGCAATTATGCTTTATGTCTCTATTGTTGGACACTTGGTTGTAATTTTGAACACTTGAATAGTCTTACTACACATTTGATTGACTATCTACACACTTGGTGTAGTTTGTTGTGCACTTGGGTACTAAAACTACACTTGGATGACTTATTGGGCTCTTGGTTGATTTCTTGTGCACTTGGCTGGTAAAAACATGATTTTGTTTGAAAGTATCATTTCTATGTTTTCAAATTTTTGATTTATTATAGAAAAGAGTATTTCTATGTTATTGATTATTTGTGTAGAACCTTGGAAATTGTGGGATAAAGAGCTTTCTTTGAAACTACTATTGAGTTTCTTGCAGGACACTTGATGAAGAAATCATGTTCTCAAAACATTATGCATTTGTTTGATTATATTCTCAAAACATTATGGTTTCTTTGATTAGAATAGAGAACATTTATTTTCTAAAGGTTAATAAACTTTGTCTCAATTATTTAGTGTGCTTGCACATGATAGGGTGGGCCTACTGCTACATGAAGTATCCTCTCCATTTTCCTACGAGATCCTTGGTACAAGATAAAAGTGATAGAAATGCCCATTTTTATTTTTATCCAGGGTCTTCCTTGTGGAAAAAAGTAATCAACGGAAGAGAGTCACCCAAGCAGTAACACGCTAATGCCAAGCTTCATTCAAACTTCTATATAAAAAACATGGCTATGATTAAAGTCATAATCAATAGGTACAGATATGTCATACTAATGGAAGTATCCCTTAGTATTTTTGTAATGTGTAAACCGCATAGTAAGTCATAAAACCATATCCCTTAGAGACTTTTGTCATGGTGTGCTTATTTTTCAAATAGGTGAAAGTTTCCATCTATTTGTGGATCGATGATATCTAGTGATGTCATGACCAGACAGACCAGTAAGATTGCAACTTATTAATTTATGAAGACAATTGATCATCATTGTTTTCTTCTTCCCCTTTGTGGGGACCTCCTAGATTTCATTTTTTTAAAAATTTCTTTCCTTCCTTTTCCATTTTTGCAAATCCTATCTTCTGGAAAAAGTACCTTTTCTCAAACTCACCTAAATTGTCACCCATGGGCACCAAAGAAGTACTCCCATAATTTTTCCATATTTAGAAAGAGTGATCCCAAATGCAGGTAAGCAGAAGAGCAAGGACCAAAAAAGAAAAATATCGTCAATAAGATGATCTGATATTGTTTAGGATCTAGATTACATGCTAACTTACCATGCCTCTTTGAATATCACAGCTAACCCTTTTTGTTTTTCCTATGTGGAATCATCCTTTCTTAGGATTGCATCTCCATCATTTTTATTTCTATTTTACTCATTTTGATTCCCATTTCATAGTGCCTTGGGCTAAAATTATCAAATGATTACTTTTTTGTATTTATTTGGTATCCTTATCATGTCATGTCCTGGTCTTAGTTCATGTCATGGATAGCCTTGAAGTCTTAGTGTACATATTTCTCTCAGTGCTTACATGATTATTTTCCTTCCTACATAGGCTTGTATTCAGAGACCTATTTAGGAATACCAATAAGAAGAGTTGTGCTTCACTTTTTAATGTTTTTAAGGCCCTCAAAGTTTCGTGTTTTATATTCCAAATTTGATTGTAGGCTACAGAGATTGATAGAAGAATTACCCAGGAAGGAAATTTTGAGAAACACAACCAAATTCTACTTTGTCTTCTTCTTCATTTGTTAGTATCCCCTTGTGGACTGACCTTTGATGTGGACAAGGGGTATGTCCTTAACCAAATTCACCCAATACTTGAATATTTTATTTTACCACTGGAGCTCATCTTATTTGACAACTTCTATTATGATTTGTCTAAGGATTTTCAAATTTTATTTTGATTATGTCTATTCAATTCTTTGCATAAATTCCATTGTTCTTCATAGGATGATGATGGCATTCTTAGAAAATTACTTTCAAATTGCTTTTCTACAATTTATATGACTGCATAAGTTTAATATTGAGACACAATAGTACTTGATCTCTATGAGGAACTTATAATATATGTTGTATTAGTTATTGGTTTCACTTACATCCTAGAATTATCTAATATGCATCGTATGATTGAGGATTTCCCAATTTTATTTTTTTAATCCATACTTAATTCTCACTTTAAATTAATAACAATATCCATTTCTTGTTGGATAATGTTATGGAATGTATTGCTTATTTAATAAATTCATAAATTTTTGTAGTGTCCATAGGCAGTATAGCGACTTAGAAGAATATAGACTAAAATTGCAATGAATGAGAGAGTGCTATTGAGTCTATTGTAGCTTATCCTTCTAAACTACATAGATTCAAGGTCGCAAGAAATAATATTAAGCAATAAAATCATGGTTTACCAGAGTACAAAGAATCAATAGTGTACATCCTAGAGCTCAACTGACCTCTTCTTGATGAATATTATATTAAACAAAAGTGTACAACCTAGAGCTCAACTGGTCTTCAAAATTATCTACAAAATAGGGATTCCTTTGTATATGGATAATCTATCATGATGCCCCGAGGGTTCCCATATCTTGCAAACTATGAAGCATTGGATACATATTGAATATTGTAATAGGGTACTATTGTAAGGCACCATTTTCTTTGAATTTTATTACTTTTATTTGGCATGATCTTGATTACTCTGTGTACTTGATGTGGCTATTACATGCTGAAATTGAGCCATTGTTCTCACTGGCCATCATTGCGTTTATCTAGCACTCTTGTAGTTGTAATATCTTTTCTATCATGCTGATCCAAACATGGTGAAAATAGCCATATTTAATGCATAATTTGAATTTTTATATTCTTGATACGTGACTGTTATCTAGCATGAAGTAGCATCTTTGTTTAAATATGCTATTGAGATTTTCATGTTTTTTGGTCATGTATATGTTCCTTCATAACAATACTATCTTGATACATTTGAGAGTATGTGTTGTTTCTATCCTTTGAATTGTAGCATGTTTTTCATTGTATATGTATGGCATTTTCTTTTTTGTTTCTCATTCTATTATAGTAGTGTGTTTAGTAAGAGATGCTTCATTTTCACTTTGTTTTGTTCATTGCAACAACATTCTATAGATTGACATCACTACTATTTCTCACTCTGTAAGCTAACCTAAGAATCATTTTTCCTCAAACATCCTTATTAACTATTACAACACACTTTTAGACCAAAACCTCTTCTAATTCATCTTATACATGTGAATGATTTTTGATAGTGAACAAACAAACTCACTACCATGAGTCATATATACTACTTGACGAACTAGAAGAGAGAAACAACAAGTACACCTCTTTGGCAAATAGTTTTAATTAATTAGATTTCTATGAGAGGGAATGCATGATGTGCGGCAGTGAATACATGTATTTCCTTCTTCATATGATGGATGCCTAACTCATCCAACTATAGTTCTGATGAAGGGGACTCCCCTTAATACCACTCAGCACACGACAGAAACAAAGAGAAACAACAGAAACTTGCAAGAACAGAAAATTGGCTTCTTATTGGCTCCACAAATGTGGAATTACAAACTTCAGAATTACAATATCAAAAGCCACATGGGCATCCCTTACAATAATCTGTAGGACAAAGCCTCCAATAACC
>MU223609.1:1982133-1997670 GCA_018584345.1 Thuja plicata
GGCCTAGGGTTTCAAAATACATCGTTTAACATTTGGTTGCTAGGGTTTTCAGGGTTTTGACAAATTTAGCAAGGTTTTGAAAATAAGAGAGCCCGGGAAAATGATAAGACCAAGGGATTCAAAAAAATTTGATACAGTGCTAACAAGGTGTACCCCATTGAGTGTATATATTTTTCATGCTCGACATTAGTATGTTTCTTTTTATTGCAATTATAATTAGTATGAATGAACAAAATAATCAACTAAACAAAATGATATGTTGGAATAACAGTGCAATATTTATTGATATAGCATCAATGGCTTTGGTCAATGTACCTATGTGTCAATGTGGTGTTGGCCCTTGTGTGTTGAAGACATCATGCACAACAAGTAATCCTAGGCATCAATTTTGGGGTTGCCCAAATAGGAAAAAGGTCTGGATATGGAATTATATTTTATGTTTAAAAGTAATGTGACAAGTAATCATTTTAGGAAGAACTGATGTAGATTTGGTATTGCAGGGAAATAGTGGATGTCAATACTTTTGGTGGGTCGATGAAACCACATTCACATCTACCCCATCTATGTTTATACCTAATGTAGGAAATGAGTGCAACTTGTGCAAGGCTCAAGAGGTAGCTAGTGCCACCGAGATTGCTTCAATGGCAGAAGCAGAAATCATGTTTCTGCGATGCCTTTTTGTGTAGTTTGTGCACTACTTTGTTGGGACCATATGCATAAATGTGATTAACAGAGGTCTATTGTAGATACTAATTTTTTTTTAGAATTTCATGTAGATACGTTGGACATATTTTGATAAACTCATGAACTTATTGTTGTTTATGACTTCGTTATGATTTTCAATATCTTGGAAGGGTTTTTGTAAATTTTATCTTTGTTCCTTTTAGAAGTGTATGGCTTGACTATGCACATGCATAATTGTAGATGAGGATCAGTAATAGGGTGTTAGGAATTGGTTAGATCCTTTGGATCTAACCCCATCTTTTCCTTCCTTGCAGGTTCTGGATCATACAGGAGCATATTGGATTCAACCCCAGAGACATTGGCAAGGATCACCCAACTTCATAAAACAAGAACGGAAATAACTCAACTTAAAAGTAGAAGACACACAAACCTATTTAGTGATCATATTGTGATGAAGGTGGAGTCTAATGTTGCTTCAACAATATCAGGCAGTGATGCAAAAGTTAATGTCTTTAGTTGTTGTAGCAGCATCAGTTGCCATCTTCAACACAATATGATCACTAGACATGTCTGTATGATCTCTGCTATAAACACATCACATTCCATATGGTGTTAGAAGGCCCAGATGGGAAAAAATTCAATGGTACAATTGTGGTCACTTTATCCCTTGGTAATGCTTTTTAGGTAGAAACGGTAGGATACCGTCTATCTTTCTTGAAGACTCTTTATCAAAAGGGGATCAATGTCCTCTATCTTCAATCGAATAAGGGGTGTAGAAGGTTTCTCTACATTGATTTGGTATATAAATTGAGTGTTATACCCAAACAATGTAGAGCAACTTTTGCACCCTCAATTCCAGTGAAGAGAGAAATGTCATTGATACCCTTTAGATAAAGAGGCTTGATACCACTTCTACCATCCTTTAGAAGACTGGTTTTAAAGTTAAACCTGAACTATGATGTATCTACGAGTTATGTAGGAAAGGCCATCTATGATGAGCCCCTGAGGAATTAGGTATGGCCCTTAGGTCTTGTACTTTTGAGCTCTTCCTTGATCTTTCCACCCCTTACCAATATTTTACATAGTTTGCATCTCTTTATGAAACTAGTTTTAAATACCTTATGATCGATTTAGCTAAGTTATTGATGTAGCTTATATTACGATCTTGTATGTAATAAACTATGAATTTTATATCATGCATCTAGTTGTGTAGCCATATATACAGGTGCAGGAAATAGAGAGGCAAGGAGAATATGATACACAGGCAAGAAAGTGAAATTTAGGTATGCAGTTGCAAGTCATGTTGGTTACTTGAACATCGTAATAAGATTTATAGTTTGATTTTCTAGATGTGTAAGTCAGAGGGGGCTTACAATAATAAATAATGTAATGTTGTAATGTATTTTCTATTATTGGATCAATGTATTTTTCCCACTTATTCATTATGTTGGCATACTTATTCATTATTTTCATTATTGTTACTTTGTTTTAGGTCTACTCAATGTCGACTACTAATCATTGGTTTCTCTTTCTCCCTTGGGAATGCTTATCAAGTAGAAATAGTAGGATACCATATATCTTCCTTGAATACTCTTTATCAAAAGGGGATCAATGTCCTTTATCTTCAATCGAATAAGGGGTGCAGAAGGTTGCTTTGCATCCATTGGGTATAGAAATTGAGTGGTATACTCAAACGATGCAAAGCATCTTTTGCACCCTCGATTTTAGCAAAGAGAGAAATTCCATTGATACCCTTTGGATAAAGAAGCTTCAGGACATAAATATGATATCCTACCATTACTACTTGATAAGCATTTCCAAGGGATCATAGATGGTCTATCTTACCACAAACATGTGTGTGTTCCTTATCATAGCCTTAACACAATCTCAATCTCATGAGCTTGTAGTGGACCCAATTGATCTAGATTGACCAATAAAAACTTCTACTTTCTACTTTGAAAAAGTACCATATCTCTCTCTTCAAGGGTGGATTATTCATTACTACCATGTCATGTTGTATTTAGTGTGTGTGCTAAAACTGGACCTCTACTTTAGAAGTGCACTTCAACATAGTCATTGTTCTTCAGTTACATACAGGAATGAATATGGATTCATTCATCCTGAATGTTTGAATGAGTCGATCTTTTGCCTCCTAGTAGGTAGGAGTATGATCTTGCTCTCAGATCATTGCAAGCTTAGCGACTACACCGAAGACCTAAATTATAGATTTAATTTATATGCTGAAAATAAAATTCTTTGATTAATCTAAATGATTATGTAATTTTTTGTTCATCCAAGATAATTAGATTCATTTTTAGAAGCACCAAATGAAATGTGAGATATTTGTTTTAAAAACACCAAATTCAAAGTGTGCTCTAAGATTAGATTTGCATGCTTGAAAGTAATAAACAACAATGCTAGATAAATGAAAGATAAAATGCTAAGAATGCTAGAATGAAAATGCACTATACTAACGTTAATAAAAAGTTAGGATCCTTTGTGAAGGAAAAGAGTTTCTCTTTTATAGAAATCTCTCTCGAATCGATGGTTGAGATCAAACAAAAAGAGTGGCTCAGATTCGATTAAAGAAGCACAATCTATGTGCAAGTGATGTGATTGGTTAAGAGAGTTAGTTGACTGAACTGACTGATCAGTTATTTTGGAAACTTCCAAAATCAGTTCTCAGTTAACGAAAATGTTTTCAAAATGATAAACAGTGGAGAATCAGTTAACTGAGTGGAACTGGATTGTTTCCAAAATGGTAAATTAGTTAACTGGATTTGATGATTTTATATGTATTTTTAATAATTTAATTGATTTTGAATGCACATTTATGTTTTTATAATTAATTTAATTCCTTTTTGATTTGATTGACAATTTTGTAATTTTTATTTAATTAATATATAAGAATATCAATTAAATAATTAACATAAGGTTTATTTGCCAATGTATTATGATTTCAGGAATTAATTAATTAAACAAGTACGATGATTGATTAGGACCTAGGCTTTAGGTTAGATCAGTTTAGATTTGATGAATTTCCTGTTTGATTTAGGACTTAGAATAATAAAGATTAGGGTTTCTTGATTAATTATTGAGATTGGGGGTATAGGGTTTAGATGACCATTTTTAGGTGATTACATTTTCCCCTGTTTGAATTAATGTGCTATCAACGTATTGATTCAAAGACTTGTCAGTGAGAAGACCTAGAATAGTTTGATTTGAAGCGATGAAACCATTCTTTTGAAGAAGAAGACCAACTCCGAGCTTGATTGGATGAAGATCGATCAAAATATATAAACAAAATGCTCAATTTGATTTGAAGTAATGAAACTAAACATCTATTAATAACTCTTAAACCTTTTTGATTGGTTTGAATGAATAACCAGTTTGATTTGAAGTGATGAAATTGATTACCGTTAAGAGATTTTGATTAGCAAGAAAATTGACTTGATTTGAAGCGATGAAGCCAATTTGATCAATGTATCTAGTTTCAATAATGAATAGCCCGTATAAGATCGATCTTGTCTGGTTTCGAGTGTATTCACCACTGTATAAGACCATTGATTAGGTTACCTTTGATTTAAGATGATCTCAACTTGATTTGATGTGATGAAGCTGAGATGCCCCAAGCGATGGGGTTTTAATTGAGGACGTGATCACTAGAATGTTGATGTCTTGATCCTACCCCCTTGGGAGTGAAATAAAAATAAGGCTAGGTGCCCCAGTGATGAGAAGCAATTTGATTGATAACATGATGCAAGAAGAAGCTGATCTGATTATAAATAGGTCCCACATGGTTAGGACAAAATCTGTACTTGATGAGAGGTCATGTTGACCAAGATTGACCAAAAGTAAGATACAAGGATTGATTAGAAGAAGTGCAAGTGGTCAAATTTAGATTTTGATTTCAATCCTGAAAATAGAATCAGGACAGTCAAATTAGCAAAGGGTGTCATGTTCACGTACAACTGACTACTTCATGATGAGAAGATTGATTGATTAGAACCTCAGATCCTTCACATTGGAGAGAGATAAATTTATTATGTAGATTTCAACACTATGCAGATGGAGATGTAGATGCAAGACTAACATGAATGTAACCCAAGGTGTAGTCACTGAGCTTTAGCGTTGAAAATTTTCATCATTGAGCATTTTTGGAACATCAGAGTCGATAGAATTCTTACTGGTGCCACTGCGACCATAAGAATATGAATATGACTTTCATCAGATAATATACGAGAAACTAATATAAGAATTGGGGCACAAAAGTTGAGATGACCTGAATGTCATTTTGAGTTGATATTGCAAGAGTACACCAGCATCGAGGCATTCAAAGCCAAGATAATCATGAGTGAAATCTTGCGTAACCAAACAGGGCAATAATAGTCAGGGAGACAATTCCAACCTCACCTTGGCGTACAAATAAAGAGGATCAAGAGATGTGAGGATTTTCTACTTTAATGCAGAAGATCTTATCACACACACCCAATTTTTTTGATGTTGCTAGATCATTGGGACCACACCAACAAGCAGTAGACAAAGAAAAGATTAGCGAAATCAATGAGAACAGACAACATACGAATATAAGTTCAACATAATTCAGCCAATTTCAAAGTTTTCAGATGTGTATATGTATGAGGGGTGTTGAGAAATATCATTGTGCTTGTGAGTTCTTTGTGTTTGATTGCTATCGATCTATTGTTTATGTTTGTGATATCTAATGTGTGCTAATAAACATAGATGCGTCCAAAGATAGTGTTAAGAAAAACTGTTTGATTGTGGTGTTGAGAAACACCTATTTGCGTCAGTAGCAAGTTGTCTATCAGAAATGACAAGATTACTAACTCTGGTGTAAGCCAAATATGTGATCAAATTTAGGGACCCATGCCCCTAGTAGAAAATGACGATGACTGACTTGACTCATACTGCTGGGAAAAAGCCAATTCAATTGCCCCCAGGTTATGAATTTGGATTGGTTTCAAGCCTTGAGGGTTCTTAGAAGAACCTTAGTGTCACAAAAGTGACTAAAATATTTGTACAAAATGAAGCAAAGGATTGATGCCAAGACTAAGCATTGATAGATGGAGTGCTGAGTACAAGAGGTGCCTATTTACCAGGTTTTCACCTACTTGGTAGAGATTCTATTTTTGCTACCATGGTGCCTATTTACCAGGTTTTCACCAAGGCACTTTTCTTCTTTTTCAATTTTTTTGTATTTTTCAAATTTTCAAATTTTTTTGATCGATGCATCAAGGCGCCTATTGCTAGGTTTTCACCAAGATGATCATTTTTTCAGGAATTTTTATGATTTTTATATTTTTTTTTAGGACATTACTATGTACATGGTGTTGATCATGAAGAATGCCTTAGGTGTAGAACTTATTCAGATGGAGAGTGTTGATGGGCTCCTGAAGTGCTTCTCCTTCAGGTGTGGAGATTCGATAGGCTCCAGAGCCGAATGCTACAGTAAAAATATAAGGACCTAGCCAGTTGGGTTCAAACTTCCCCTTCTGTTCTGTATGTGACTGATTGCGGGGATTTTCTCTCAACATAAGGTCGCCCACTTGAAGTTCTCTAGGTATGAGTTTCTTGTTGTATCCTCTTGACATTCTTTTTTGATAAGCTCTGAGGTGATCAAAGGCCACTTTCTAACGTTCGTTCAGCAACTCTAGTTCTTGGAGTCTCAAAAATTTGTACTCTTCATCTGGTATAAGTCTGCACAAAGAAACCCTAAGAGATGGGATTTATACCTCTAGAGGTAAGACTACTTCTGCCCCATATACTAGTGTGAATGGGGTTGCCCCTATAGGTGTTCTGATGTTGGTTCTATAAGCCCATAATGCAGGATTGATCTACAAGTGCCAATCCTTTCCAGACTTGTTAACCATACGATGCAAGATTTTAAGCAAATTTTTATTTGAGGCCTCAACCTGTCCATTACCTTGTGGGTAATAGATGGAAGAACAGTGTTGTGTGATTTTGAATTTTTCACACAACTCATCATGGTGTTGTTCTTAAATTGTCCTCCATTGTTAGTGATGATGGAGGAAGGTATGCCATAGTGACAAATGATGTAGTTCAGAATGAACAGTGAGACTTTTTGTCCAGTCGCTTTATGAGTGGTACTGCTTCAACCCACTTGGTGAAATACTCAGTAGCTGTAATAATGAGCTTGTGTCCATGAGAAGATGAGGGGTGAATCTTCCCGATGAGATCAAATTCCCATTATTGAAAGGGCCAATGTGTGACAAAGGGAATGAGCTCCCTTACTAGAGCATGGATAAGATTTCCATGCAGCTGACATTTCTTACAATATTTTGCAAACCTGATAGCTTATTTCTCCATATCTGGCCAATAATACCCTGATCTAAGCAGTTTTTGGGCCAGAGTCAGACTGTTAGAATGAGAACCACAAAGTCCTTCATGGACTTTAGACAACGCATGTTTGGAATCTTCTTTTTCTATACACCTAAGAAAAGTACCATCTAATCCTCGCCTATACAAAAACGTTGGCCATGAGAACATACCGTGAGGCATTGCGGATGAGGTGTCATTTTTAATTTTTGGTTGTCCATCAGGAATGACCTGATGGCATAGGTAAGAGTAGACATGGTGATAACGGTTGTTCAATAACTGAGCAAACCATTTGGGATTTGGGGGAGTTGTAGGAAGGGAAATGAATTTCTTCCACCAGGAACTCATAGTAGAAATCGTCCTCTTGTTGCTGCGAGAAAGCTAGTGTAGTCATGGCATCAGGTGCTCTGTTCTATATCCTTGGGACTTGTTGAAATGTGATGAAAGTGAAATATTTCTTGAAGTCATCAACCATTCATTTATAAGGCATGATTTTTTCATCCTTAGTCTGGTATACATCATTGATTTGGTTGATTACAAGTTGAGAGTCACCATGGACATGTAAATCAGAAAAATTCCATTCAAGAGCCAGTTTGATTCCATTTACCAGTGCTTCATATTCTACTATGTTGTTTGTACAAGGAAACATGAGCTTGTATGCCTTTGGAATGGAATAGTTTTGAGGAGTCAGAAATAAAATCCCTACACTTAAACCTTGTTGCATGAAGGAGCCATTAAAGAACATTTTCCAGGATCGGTGAGTGATGTGCAAAATAGATCCATCTGGGAACTCAACATTGATTGATTCATTGTCCTATAGTGGAGCATCAGCCAGTTGATCTGCAATTGCTTGCCCTTTGATTTCTTTATGCTCAATATATTCTATGTTGAGTTCACTAAGAAGCATAACCCATTTAGCCAATCTACCAGTGAGGGTAGCTTTACTTAGGAGATACTTCAATGGGTCAATTATAGCCACCAGTTTGACTGAGTGAGCCAACATGTAGTGACATAGTTTCTGAGATGCAAAGACCACTGCCAAGCATGCTATCTCGATCATAGAGTAGTTCATCTCATAGGATACCAATGTTCTACTGATATAGTAGATAGCACTTTCTTTCTTGTTTTCATGTTCTTGCGCTAGAAGTGCCCCTAGTGATGTTGAGGTAGCTGAAATGTATAGAATCAATGGTTTTCCTTGTTGAGGTGGCATGAGTACTGGTGGGTTGGCTAGGTATGTTTTGATTTGAGTGAAACTCTTGTCACATTCTTCACTCCATTGATAAGTATTTCCCTTACGCAGAGACTTGGTAAATGGCTGTGCTCTATCAGCTAACTATGAGATGAACCTTCTTATAGAATGGATTCTCCCTTGGAGTGTTCTCATTTGGTTGATGTTCTTAGGAGGTGGCATTTCTAGTATCCCTCGTACCTTTTTAGGATCAACTTCTATGCCTTTAGCTGAGATAATGTAACCGAATAGCTTGCTAGAGGTAACACCGAATGCACATTTCTTAGGATTCAACTGTAATTTAAAATTTTCCATTCTTTCCATGATTGGGCCTAAATATTGTAGGTGCATAGATCATTTCCTTGATTTAGCAAGGGTATCATCCACATAGTCTTCCATGGTTTTGTGCATCATATCATGGAAGATAGTTGTTACTGGCCTTTGATAGGTAAATTTTGCATTTTTCAAACCGAAAGGCATGACATTTCAGCAGAACATTCCCCAGGAACATGTGAAGGTAGTCTTTTCTTGTTCCTCTAGAACAATCTTGATTTGGTTGTACCCTGAGAAACTGTCCATGAGAGAATACATTTCATACCCAGCAGTCATATCTACAATCATGTCAATGTTTGGAAAAGGAAAGTCATCCTTTGGACATGCTTTGTTGAGATCCCTAAAATTAGTGCAGACTTTGATGGATTTGTCTGGCTTTGATACTGGTACAATGTTGGAAATCCATTCTGCATAATCAATAGCTCAAATGAATCCAGCTTTGAGTAGTTTTTCCAGTTCAGCTTTGATAAGTAATGCAACATAAGGGTGCATTTTTTTGAGTTTTTATTTTACTGGTTTTATTCCAGGAGCTATTGAGAGATGGTGCACGATAAGATCTAGATCTAAACTAGGAATATATGAGTATGTCCATGCAAATTATTTCTTCTTCTCTTTAAAGAATTCTGTGAATTCCTTGAGCTCTTCTACAGACAAAGATTTAGCCACATGAATGATGTGTGAATGTTCCTCTGTACCAATATTCACTGGTTGAGTTGGCTCTATGAGCACTGATGATCATTCCTATAAATGACTAGGCAAGACATCAAGCATCCCATCCTCAGGCACCTCAAAGAGGTTTTCACCTTTGGATGCATCTTTTCTTTTTACTGTTTTGGGTTCTGAAACTTCCACAATGTGGTTTTCACCTTTAGACCCTTTTCTTTTTCTCATTTTTATTTTATACCTGAGATACTTGATGTCCGATTTAGTCATGCTTACACTAGGTTCACTGGTGGAAGAAGTGAGAGGTTCAACGGTGTTAAGATAGCAGGATAAAGCATAGTCATTGGAAAATGTAGGCATTTTAGTGGGTTGTCCCTGTAAGGACCAATCAATAAGTTTAGGATGCTTTAGTGGCAAAGGTTCAATGGGTTCAAGGGCGTTCATGGTATGTTCATCATAGATGGCGACTATTAAGTAGATTCATAGACCTAAACCTTGTATAGACATGTTAAAATCAGAAAGATCCCTAACGACATCATCGAAGCCCATGTTAGAAATAGGAGTTCCTAATTCATCCGACCTAACCTCTAAGCCTTCACCTACTTCAAGCGTGGGTACATATCACTGGACTGTATCCACCTCTTTGTCTTAAGTGCCTTCAGAAAGACTGTCAAACTCATATTCATGGGTGTCCATTTCATCATTAGGTTTCATATCAAGGACATGAGTGAAATCTACACTTTTCCCCCAGTTTGGATGAGTTCTACCCAAAAAATCTACTATAGTTAGACTCCTTTCTTTTGTATCTTGATCTTGTTTGGATGTAGTAGTCTCTGACTGGTCAGAATTCATTGGTGATTCCTCTAGAACACAGTCTTCAGTAGTGTTGACCTGGGGTGTATCTTTGTCAAAGAGAAGAGCCAAAATATTGGGAGGAATGGGGGAAGGATACACATCCTCCACATCAGAATCATTCGAATCATCCCACTTACCAGTGGGTATGTCGATGCTTTCTACTGTTGTGTTCTTCTCTTCATGAACCTAATGTCCCTTTCCTTTATCTAGGTGATTCTTTTCTCTTTGTTATTTCTTTGATAAGAACCCTGGACCAGTTGTGTCTCTAGGTCATCTGTATTCAACAAAGATTGGTTCTTTAAGTCAATTTTGATTAGGTTCAATGGGTCCTTTACCTGAATAACCCATTTTACAAGCCACCTTATACCCCACTCTGAATTTTTTCGGGGGTATTACACTTTGTTCAACTTCACTATCTTTAGGTTCCTTATATAACCAATCCAAAGTGGCTCTTTCCTCTTGTTTGTCTTCTAATGGTGTGTTGGCTTTAACAAAGTTATCATCATATATTTCTTGGGATGTTGTTGGTTTCATCTCTTCTGACGGTTTTCCATAAGACCTAGGTGATCTGGGAAGAGATGTGAGTGACAGTATAGGTTCCACTATGTATCCACCCATACCTGTGTCCTTTATCTTAAGTTTCTTTTCCATTTCCTTCAGTAAATTTGTAGCTAATTTATAGTTGGACACCTCACTGTTGTGCGGGACAAGGGTATCCATTGCTTGTTTTAATGCGTTACAGGCATAACTAGTGTTTGCAGGAACAGTGACTTCTCCACCATTGAATGGGAATTTGACGCACTGATGGAACATTGATGGTATTGCTTGCATCTCATGGATCCAGGGTCATCCCAATAGAATTTTTTAGACAAGCGGGAGATCTAGAACTTGGAAGTTAACATCCCTCTCAATAGGACCTATTCAGATTGGTAAAGTTACGGGACCTTTAGAAGATATTTCTTTTTCATCATACACCTTGATAGTGATTTTATTTTTAGGATCAATGGCATTCTCTGAAAAATCCTAGTTTCTTGATTAACCTGTATGTGTAGATATTCAACTTTGTGCCTCCATCTATCAAGACCCATCTGACGTGGTGTTTATGGATCATGACTTTGACATGCAAGGGGAGATTGTGTGGATGAATTAAAGAGTTGTCATCTTATTCTGATAATGATAGGTAATGTGGTGAGGTCAAGTGACCCACCATGGATTGAAACTGATCCAGATCCAAGTCCTTAGGGACATTGGTAGTTGATAACACTTTATCTAGGACCTCTCTGTGAGATGGAGATATTTTGAGAAATTTGAAGATTGAAATTTGGGCAGATGTTCTCGACAATTGGTCGATGATGCTATAGTCCACAGTATTAGACAAAGTCAGTTTTTTGGACTGTGAGACTTTAGAGGTACCCACAATGGTTTTTTTTTTCTAAGAGGTACCCAGGATTTGGATACTAATGGTTTATTGGAAGAAGATGAAGGTTTGGAAGATCTGGAACCCCCCAGGGTGACCTTTGCTTGCATTTGGGTCACTGCGTTGGCTGATCAAGACTCTTTCTCTTTCTGCTTGACGATGATGACATTGCAATATTCAGAATGAGATGGCCCAAGCATGTTGATGACATTGTAGTAATCATTAGAATAAGTGTGATTGATTTGAGTACCTTTCTTAGAATTTTCTCCTTTTTGATGTTCCAAGAAAGGATCTTTGAATGCTTTATGATCAGCATTCTTCTAGTGATTATCAACCGCAATTATTTCATTATCAATGAGATCTTGGATCTCATGTTTTAGCCTCATGAAATTTTCTATTGTGTGTCCTTTGTTTCTATGGAATTTATAGAAATCATTGTCTCTCCACCATTTAGGTTTGATTTATGGATCATATGGTTTGGAGTTATCTGGCAATGTGATCAGTTTGTTTTCCAGTAGAGTTTTAAGTGTAGATTCGTAGGACTCACCTAAAGATTCAAAGTCTCGTTTACATTTGATTCATGGTTTACCTTTCAACAAACTCTTGGTCCCTTTAGAAGATGAGGATTTAGTGGTATTTTCAGCAATTTTTAGGGCCTTGGAGCCACTTGTCTGATTGAAGACATCTGGTTTTGACTAGGGAGTAGAGTGATTGACTACTCCATCATTTACCACATGCTTTTTTTTGTTCCAATATTTAGTTTTGTCTTTGGAATTGGAACCAAACTTGTTTTCCTTATAGAGGGCAATGCCACCCTTTTTAACAAGCACATCTTCTATCTTTATCGCATTTTCCACCATTTTATTGAAAGAGGGTGGACATTGCATCGGAAGAGGGTAGTTTAGTTCTAGAATCAGAACACTAGCAAAAATATCCATCTTTTTAGACTCAGGAATGATTCATGGATATCTAGAAAACATCTTTATCCATCACTGAAGAAAGGTAAGAAAGGGTTCTCCTGTGTTTTGCTTCGTGTTGCATAAATCAATCATCATCACAGGATGTTGGATATTGTTAGAATACTATTGTAGGAACAGGTTCATTAGCTCATCAAAAGTTTTGATACCAGTGGGTAACTTTGAGAACCACTCCATAGCTTGGCCACTCAAACTCTAAGAAAAGAGATGCATAAATTATGTACAAAGGGCACAAGATTCTTGGATGTGATCTTGTGGATCAGAGTGACCGTTGTACTTATCAAATCATGAAATTTCAACTCCATGCGGGAACGAAGGTAAGTACAAATCTTTATCAAAAGGAAAAGGACAGATTGTGTTTAAAGAAAACCTTTTGTTTGGCGTTTCTTTTTCCTTTTTGATTTTTTGTAATTCCATTTGCATAGTTTGCATTTGTTTAGTTATGAGTGTCATGGGTGTCTCTTCTTCTCTAGAAATGATATCCTCAGCTTTGAAGTGAGGTGGAAGTTGAGCGCCTTGCTCTGCTAGGTCGAGGAACTATTGTTCCTTATCCCAAATTAGGATTGTTTTCATGAGTTTTAGGAACCTCTTATCCTGGATATATTTGTCAATCTCTTCCTCACCGGGGTCTGATGGACTCAAGGAATGTTGACTATTGCGATGGTTGGTACTATTGGAGAGGTCTCTTCATCGAGACCTACCTCTACCTTGTCTTTCTTCTGAAATCTTAGGACTAGGTAACTTGTCCTCAGGGGATTGTGATCTAGGAGGAATTTGAGGATACCCCTCAAAGAGAGGATTCTCTCCAAATAAGGAGTTGTTTTCAAATGGGAATCCATGTTTGTCTTCTTCATGAAATTCTCTAAAATGCCTTCTAGTTTGCACAGGCATAAGATAAGTTGATTCACCTGACCGACACTGTGGTGATATCTAAAGTGTTGTCTAATTCCAAGACCAAAGAGACCAAGTGATAAATGTCCAACTGAGGAGGAGATAGCAAAGACTCTGATCTTGAGTCAAGGTTAATGAACCTGCCCTCACACCCAGAATAAGGACAATGTAGACAAAGATGATAAGATTGAACAAATGAATCAGTCAATTGGACAAGTGTAACAACATTAGATTTCAAGACAGTGATAGGTTGGACTAACAAAAAATTATAGTTGCATGTGAACTAGCAGAAGCATTATGATAGCGCAAATTTTAGAATAGAATGAATGTAGTAGGATAGACTGATGAAAGACAAAGTTTTGACAAGTTTTTGAAACAAATTTGACAGAGTTTCGACAGAGTTTTGACAAGATCATTGAAGTTTTAGATGAGACAAGATAGACAAATATCCAAAGTGTATAGTTTTCTAGATTGTTTGATCATTTTTGTTGTTGTTTCAGTGAACACTCACACCCGACACATCAAGAATCCCTTAGCTATTCAAGCACATCAAGAAAACCATATTCCTAGGTGGTGACAAATGGACAATACTTGTTTGAATCCTCTTACAATAAAATACCCATTCAAGTGGGACAGTTAGAAGCTTGGCAGCACTGGCTCCCCTCCACAACACACACTTCTCGAGCCTACCAAGCTTTGAATTTCTCAAGATCTGAGGATCTTGATGAATTTACTATCTCAACAAGAGGGGTACATGAGAGGTTTCCTAGGCATGCGTGTCTCACAACGCCCATATCAACAAGTAGAAAAGGATTTTGGCCACTAGCTGAAAAAGGTTTTAGTAAGGGTCTTTGTTTAAGCATATCCTCTATGTCCATGCAAGCGCGATTCAGCATGCTAACCCCACAGAGCACCTTAGCACAAACAGTTCACGTTACGTGATTGAGACCCAGAGACCCTTATTTTTGTTAGGTGAGAGCTGAGTATAAGCTCAAATGCCACTTATATTTTGAGGTTTTGGCCTCGAGAAGCATTTTGATTATAATGAGTCAAAGAAGCTTGGCGTTAGCTTGTTCTCACTTGGTTCATTCTCCAAGGGTGAGTACTTTTTCCCACTTGGACAGGCTCTCTAAAGTTGCAGATCTCAAATGACGAATGACAGTAAGTGTTTCTGGATTTCTAATCATCCCAAAAGGGAGAGAGCATAATTTTCTGACATTATTGCCATCCCTAAAACATCAGAAAGAAGTTCATTTTAAAAAGTCTTGCATGTGCATTCCTATTTTAATTAAAAAAACAAAATGAAAGCACAATGTTTAGCATTCTATCGATCAAGGTAACCTGCAAGATGATTCGTTAGTAGTCTCTATTTTATTCTTTTTTTTCAGCATCCTGCAAACCACTGTTAGGCTACAATCAATAAGATAATCAGGAGAACAACCAAGCCCAAAACTTGTCAGCATTAGAAAAATCAAAAACTCATAAATCTGATTACATATTTAGAAATTAGACAAAAAACAACACACTTTCAAAAAATATTACACCCAAAAATGTTACTGTATGAGCCCGTACGAGGTTCTGGAAGTTGCAAAATGCAGGATTAGATAGGTACAGTCAGCAAAAAGTGAAATATCTGAGAAATCCAGTGAGAAAAATCAAAAAATAATTTCACCACAGTGATCTTTGGGAAAATCTACCCAAAATAAAAAAAATGCTTCGAAAAAGGACTCAGAATGAGCAAGATACGCTCATTTGAAAATAGACTACAATTTTAAAAATGCATATGGTGAATGCAATGTTTTTAAAAACCTCTACTGATGTCAGCAGAATATGTTGTTAAAGTTGAAGGTCTATAACCCGTCACAAAATGCCAATATCCCCTATTTTTGACAATTAATACACGTCAAATTTACTAGCGTCCCTCAGAAGGTAAGGTGGGGTTTGGGTGGCGAGTTGGTGGTGTTTGGGTGGAGGCAGAGCTGAGGGAGCAGAGGTAGGGTTTCACAGATGAGAGGAGGGGTTGTGCATATGTGGCGGAGGAGGGGAGGAAGCAAGGAGGAGGAGGCAGCAAGAGGTGGGTGGCTGTGGAGGGTAAGCATAGGTGGAGGGTTTCACGAGGTGGGCGGAGG
>MU223609.1:1997720-2056262 GCA_018584345.1 Thuja plicata
AAGTGTGGGGAGGATGGAATGGGATGTGTGGTTGCAACTCGGTGGTGGGCTATTTTGTGGAGGGAAGGTGTTTGGCAGCGTAGCAGGGGACTGTTAAGTTAAGCGCAACGGAGAATGGAGAGAGGTATGGTGTAAGGGAAGATGGTGGGAGGTGGCATGAAGGGTAGCTAGGGTAGTGTTACGCGGTGGATAGAAATAGGGAGTTTTAGTCCCACATTCACAGGATTAGTGAATCATCCTTTATTTTTATACAAAGTACACTGTATAATAAGCAAAGTGAAAGAGATGAGGATAGTGGTCACTACTGCTAGGTTGTGGAAAAATAGAATGCAAGTTAATTGTGTATAATCACATATAAATCTTGGAGTATAGATTTAATGATAAAATAACCCATAATTATTTTGTTAGAAAAAGAATTTGAAATATTTTGCAAATTGTACCTCGGTCTACGTGTAGATAGAGAAATATATATTGATTTTCATGTAGAAGGTCGTACGACCTCTATTTGCAAAATATTTTTGCCACAAATTTAATTTTGGGCGAGGGTAGGCATATTTATAGTTGTTTCACACCAAAACGATGACCCAGACACAATGGTGGACTCAGATTTTGGTCAAAGTTGATAGAAAATAAAATTAAAAGTAGAAGTTAATAATGAGGCCAGAAATTGATTTTCTTGCCCCACGGTGGGCGCCAAAAATGTGTGTGCTAAAAGTGGACCTCTACTTTAGCAGTGCACTTCAACATAGTCATTGTTCTTTAGTTTCATACAGGAATGAATATGAATTCATTCATCCTGCATGTCTGAATGAGTCAACCTGTTGCCTCCTAGTAGGAAAGAGTATGAGCTTGCTTTCAGATCATTGCAAGCTCAGTGACTACAACAAAGACCTAAATAAAGGATTTAATCTATGTGCTGAAAATAAAATTCTTTGATTAATCTAAATGATTATGCAATTTGTTGTTCATCCAATCTAATTAGATTCAGTTTTAGAAGCACCAAATGAAATGTGAGATATTTGTTTTAAAAACATCAAATTCAAAGTGTGCTCTAAGATTAGATTTGCATGCTTGAAATTAATAAAAAACAATGCTAGATAAATGAAAGCTAAAATGCTAAGAATGATAGAATGAAAATGCAGTATAATAATTTTAATAAAAATTTAGGATCCTTTGTGAAGGAAAAGAGTTTCTCTTTTATAGAAATCTCTCTCGAATAGACAGTCGAGATGGAACGAAAAGAGTGGCTCAGTTTTGATTGAAGAAGCACAATCCATGTTTAAGTGATGTGATTGGTCGAGAGAGTTGGTTGATTGAACTGACTGATCAGTTATTTTGAAAACTTCCAAAATTAGTTTTCAGTTAACTGAAATGTTTCCAAAATGATAAACAGTGGAGAATCAGTTAACTGAGTGGAACTGGATTGTTTCCAAAATGGTAAATCAATTAACTGGATTTGATGATGTCAAATGCATTTTTTAATAATTTAATTGATTTTTAATGCACATTTATGTTTTTATAATTAATTTAATTCCTTTTTGATTTGATTGACAATTTTGTAATTTTTATTTAATTAATATATCAGATTTCAATTAAATAATTAACATAAGGTTTATTTGCCAATGTATTATGATTTTAGGAATTAATTAATTAATCAAGTACGATGATTGATTAGGACTTAGGGTTTAGGTAAGATTAGTTCAGATTTGATGAATTGCCTATTTGATTTAGGACTTAGAATAATCAAGATTACGGTTTCTTGATTAATTGTTGAGATTGGGGGTCTAGGGTTTATATGACCATTTTTAGGTGATTACATTTAGTTGTATGTAGCTCTAATTATTTATTGCCTACTATGCAATCTTTAGCATAGTATCATGTGACTTATGTGTCATGTATGTTTATTGCTTTCATTTTACTTTCTTCAGTTGTTTTATGTTTAACATCTAGTGTACAATATTCTAAATTGCTCAAAGTTTGACATGTTTATATGGATCCAAATTATAAACAAGAAAATTAAATGGGTTTAAAATTTCTACCATCCTTTAAAAGACTGGTTTTAAAGTTAAACTTGAACTACGATGTCTCTGCGAGTTATGTATGCAAGGCCATCTATGATGAGCCACCAAGGCATTAGGTCTGGACCTTAGGTATTTTACTTTTGAGTTCTTCCTTGATCTTGCCACCCCTTACCAATATTTTACATATTTTGCATCTCTTTACGAAACTACTTTTAAATACCTTATGATTGATTTAGCTAAGTTATTGATGTAGCTTATCTTACGATCTTGTATGTAATAAACTATGAATTTTATATCATGCATCTAGTTGTGTAGCTATATATACAGGTGCAGGAAATAGAGAGGCAAGGAGAATATGATACATAGGCAAGAAAGAAAAATTCAGGTATGCAGTTGCAAGTCATGTTGGTTATTTTAACATCGTAATAAGCTTTATAGTTTCATTTTCTAGATGTGTAAGTTAGAGGGGGATTACAATAATAAATCATGTAATAATATATGTTTATGCAAAGTAACACCTAAAGATAAATATCTAGACTAATCACCGACCAGGATGTCATTGGTGCTTGCTCTGGATATTTATCTTTAAGTTTTTTTAACATTCCATATTGGTCAAAATTTTGACACACTTTGGTCAAAACCCTCACCAAGACTGGTCTACATATCGACCATTGTGTGTCTAAATTTAGCATCGTGGGTTTGGCATCCTGGTCGAATGGGCCAAACATTTTGACTGACATTGGTCGAAGGTTCGACGCATAAAATTGGCAATTGCAAAAGTCAATTTTGACCAAGATTGGTGTAGAACATTCGACCTTAACAACGATGTGTCAAAATTGCGACTAGAAAAATAGCGACAAGACCATTTGTCGATCATTCCACCAATATTGGTAGAAAATTCAACCAATTGTTTGTCAAAAATAGGTGCCAATTCTACTAGTGATGCTTGTTAGATTTGAGGAAAACAAATCCACCCAAGAACACCTGCATGCAAGACTGTTACAGAGTAGAAGCAAAGACATAAGAAGAGAGAAGAAGCTATGGCGGCCAAAAAGCCAGAGGAGACATCGTATGTAACAGAAAACAATATATTAACAATATGTTTCTTATGGATTACAATGTGATGTAAAAACTTTGTAAAGAAAACTAAGAGGTGAATCCTTATAAAAGGAATCACAAAACCCTAAAAGGGAAAACCTAAGGTTAGCTTAAGTAACTAGAGTGAATAGGTGAGTTAGTAATTAGATCATAATGATTTAATTAATAACCCGATAGACTATTACTCTAACACCCCCCCTTAAGATAAGCTTAGGGAGAAGCAAAACCTAGGAAACTACTGCAGAAAGCAGGAAAGATGGGTCCCGACAACAAGGCCTGATCAGGTACCCAAAATAAGAAATAAACTAGATGAAGGAAACTAAGCCTTCAATCTAGGGAAAAGATGTCCCAGAGAAATGAACAAGAATGAGCAAGAAGCATCTCCGAAGCATGGATCTGTAAACTCAGTCAGAAGAAACTGCTGGAACCCCCACTGAAGTGCATGACCAGGTAGAGAAGACAATGTCTGAAGAGCTGATCAATCAAACCAGGAAGCAATAGAACCAACAGGTGGACCCCCCCATAATGCTGAACTGGGAGAGGTGATAGGAACACTGAAATGCAATGCCAGAAACATTTGTAGAAAGAAGACCAGGGACACCAACAATGCAATAGAAGTACAAACATAGGATAAAGGGTGGTGTCACCGACACACAATATGGGCTAATGTCATGGAAGGTACGCTCACTTGACAAAGGTGGATGCGCCTAAAATGACATAATCATCATAACCCCCCATGACACTTTATAACAGAGTGCGAGTATAAAAAATATACAAGGTGTACAAGATCCCAGATAAATAGAAGAAGACACTTTATCTCAGTGCATTTACAGAACAAAGATGCATCAGAAGAAGCATACAAGCTCAGAAGTCAGAAAGAAGAGTGAGCTAGAAGATCAGAAGAAGAGATCCCAGGACTTGTAGACCCAAGCAATCCACCAGAGTGCATAAAATACCAAACTCAAAGGAGAGAAAAATTGGAGCAAAATATGAGAAAAAAACCCCTGCAACTGAATAGTTTACTGAACCAGCTTTCCGATGATATCTGGTTTTCCAAAAAAGGAGTCCGGATGAGCCAGATATGACTCCCGGAAGGAAAAAACAAATATCAGACTTCAACAGAAAAAAATGCTATCAAAATGGAAGAACCCAAAACTCTAACTACCATCATCAGAAATTTCTCAGAAAGAGCTTTCCGATGGTATATGGAAGTCAGAAAAAGACCCCCGGATGCTCAAGATAGAGCGAAAACAGTCCCGGGGGGTCAGAAAGGCCTCAAAATCCAAGTTTTAAGCCCCTGGGGCTAAAAAAATTTGGACCCCCGGGTGCATGGCGCATGCAGGGGGCTGGGCCTAAGCCCCTAGTCACCCATGTGACCGGCTGCAAAGGCAGAAGGCCCGCGGGGCTGAAAAAACCCGCCGAGCGGCGGCGGCGACCGGGTGCTTGGCCGACGGAGTGGCGCTGGTGCAGAGGTAAGCCGGGGGCCGAAGCGGCGGGGGAGGCCGGGTGGCGGGGGCCATGGAGGGTGGCGAGGCTGGGAGGCAGCGGAGCTAGGCGGCAGGGGCCGCGGAGGGAGGCGGAGTCCGGGGCGGCGAGGCAGAGCGGCCGGAGGGCGGCGGAGCCCGCTTGACAGTGGGGGCGTTGCCGGCGGTGGCCGAGCCCCGGTGGGGCAGTGGCGGCCCTGTAGTGGAACCATTCCAAAAGCACTGCGCACGTTTTCCAGCGCCCAAAAAACATTAAAAAAATAAGGTTTTTTTAATTTTTTTCAGTTTCCGTGCCCGTACGGCACAGGAAACCAAATTTTTTTTGCCTCGGGGTCAAGTTGTCCAAAATGGACAAGTTTTATATGGATTCTAGGGTTTTTGGGCACTCTGAGCACAACGATAATGTCTGTTTAGGCCCAAAGTGACCAGAAACAAAGGTCCCCCCTAAATCAACACAAAAACCTTCTGAAAAGCCAAAAAACCTCCAACTTCTGATGCACTTCATTAAAACAAGAACAACCAGCTATAGGAGAGCTCTGATATCATGTTAGATTTGAGGAAAACAAATCCACCCAAGAACACCTGCATGCAAGACTATTACAGAGTAGAAGCAAAGATAGAAGAAGAGAGAAGAAGCTATGGCAGCCAAAAAGCCAGAGGAGACATTGTATGCAACAGAAAACAATATATTAACAATATGTTTCTTATGGATTACAATATGATGTAAAAACTCTGTAAAGAAAACTAAGAGGTGAATCCTTATAAAAGGAATCATGAAACCCTAAAAGGAAAAACCTAAGGTTAGCTTAAGCAACTAGAGTGAATAGGTGAGTTAGTAATTATATCATAATGATTTAATTAATAACTTGATAGACTATTAATCTAACAATGCTACTCTAATTATATTACCCTTCGAGTCTCTTAAAACAATCCCAGCTCTAGAAATTCTCAAATTTCCTGAAGAGGCACCATCGTAGTTTAGTTTAACAAATCTAGGTGGGGGAGCTGACCATGTTGCATTTAAGTGGGAGGGAGAAGGGCTAAAAGAATGACATCCATATGATGGAAGAGGCTGTAACAAAGGATAATTTTCATTAATGAATAAAACTCATTTACAAAAGGTCTTGTTAGAATTAATCTATTTGAAAAGATAAGAAAGCATAACTTATGATATAGACCTCTCAATTTTACCGATCACATTTACCCAAGAATTAGATTTTTTTCTAACAACTCTTTCATTCCTTTCAAGCCAGATATTCTAGATGACTAGAGAGGGGCTAATCTCCCAAAGGGGAGCAAATGTGGAAGCTTTATGTAAAGAAGGAAAAGCTTTGAAATGATCACAAAGGTTAGGACCAATGTTCATTGAACAACCAAGACATTGAATAAGCCAATACCAGAAATCAAGAGCAAATGGACAGTGAGGAATGAGTGATTAGAAGTTTCCATAAAAAATCCACATAAAGTACAAGGAAAGACAATAGTGATTACTAATATATCAATCCTAGGACCAGTGAGGACCCTATCTTGAATGGTCAGCCAAGAAAAGGTGCCTTCCTTGGGAAGGCAATTAGGGCCCTGTAGAAATTTTTTAGGCCAAGAATCTAAGGATTGACGAAGGAAATGTGATTTATAACCAACCTTGACCGTATATTTCCCAAAAGGAGAACCTAGCCAAATGAGTTCATCTTCAAGGGGAGAAAAGAGGACACCTCTGGAGGAGAGCAGTGTACGAAGTTCTTCTGCCAATCAGAAAAATTACTTAGTCCAGAAAGATCTTTCCAAACTGTAATGCCATCATGAATAACAGAGTAATGGGAAACACGGTTGCCCCATATTTGTTTGAGGTGATTTTGCAAAGGATGTCAATCCCAAATATGGGAAAAGGGAGTATGACCATTCCATGAATCTTCCCAAAACCACTCTTTTGATTCGTCATGTATTAGCCAAGAAAGGGAAGGCAAGATGAGATCCTGACAGTACACCATAAAATTCCACATGGCCGAGCCTTGAGGTAAAACTAATGTTGTAAAGATCCTTTCCCTTTTGTTGGAATCAAGATATTTCAGTCTCATAAGTGTAACCCATTTGGAATTTGGATTTTGGTACAATTTCCAAAGCAGTTTAGCACCCAATGCCTTATTTTGTAAAGACAGATCTCGGATACTTGCACCTTGACTATCTTTAGGAGAACAAACTTTACTCTAGGAAAGGAGGGGCAAATTTATTTTCTCAGATACATTGTATGACCACAAGAAATTCCTTAATATGGACTGAATTTCCTCTACTAAGTGTTTAGGCATGTTGAACACTGACATTAGATAAATGGGGATGACATTTAAAACTGATTTTACCATGAGTAAATTTCCAGACAGGGTCAACCATTTGTGCTTCCAGGAGAGAATCCACTGAGAAATTGCAAAAATTATCTTATCCAAAAAAATGATGTTTTCTAATCTAGAAAAGAAAGGGACTCCAAGATACTGGCAAGGAAACTCCCCAAAAGAAAAGCCCCAAAAATTAATAAGACATCGCTGTACTAATGGGGTAACATTTAAGAAGAAATATTTTGATTTAGCTGGATTGATTAACTGACCAGAAGCCATGGAATACTCATCAATGACTTGTTTAATAGCTTGAGATTCCATAATGGAAGATTCACAAAATAAAAGGATATCATCTGCAAAAAGGTTGTGCGTATAGGTTTCTTCCCCGTCATTCAAGGAGATGCTTTTCCAAATACCCACCTGTCGAGCATGACATATTGATCTACTGAGGCCCTCAACCATTAGCATAAATAGAAAGGGGGAAAGTGGGTCTACCTATCTAATTCCTCTTGAGGATAGGGAAAAATCCCTAGGGGATCCATTAATGGGGACCGAGAAGGAAGGAGAAGATATAAAAGCCTGGATCCATTATACCCAATTTCTGTGGAAACCCAATTTGGTAAGAACCAACAGAAGAAAGTCCTAGTCAACCTGATCATATGCTTTCATCATATCTAGCTTAAGGACCATAGAAGACTTAGTTTTTAGGCAGATGGAAGGAAATATGTCATGGGCCAAAATGACATCCTTTGAAATTTCCCTACCGGGGAAAAAACCCCCTTGTTCATATGATATAATTTTAGGATTAATTCTGGATAACCGCATAGTAATAGCTTTAGTAAATATTTTATATAAAGAATTGCAAAGTGAAATAGGGCAAAAGTCAAATTTTTTTTTAGGATTATCTTTTTTAGGGATAAGAGAAATCCAAGTATGATTAAGCTCTTTTAGCATAGTCTTATGGATTCTGGCCTCTTCTAATGGAAGTAATAAATCATTACCCATAAAGTCCCAACATTGTTGGAAGAAAAGCATGGTGAGCCCTTTTGGTCCATGGGATTTATCTGGAGCCATGGATAAAACTATATCCTTGAGTTCTTGTAGAGAAAAGGGAGCCATAAGCATATAATTATCTGTCTCGAAAACACAGTTATGGATGGTGTCTAGAAGGGAAGGAGAAGGGTGAACTTGTTGTTTAGTTTATAAATTTAAGAAAAATAACACATCTTCACCTACTATATCTTCCTCATCCTCTAATAGGCCATTAGAGGAATCAATTTGAATGATTTTATTATGAAGGTGCCTTAACTTAGTTGACGCATGAAAAAACTTTGTGTTCTTATCACCATCTGCAAGCCAAGTTTCACAAGACTTTTGTTTTCAGTAAATCTCTTCTTGAAGAATCAATTCCTCTAAGACACTTCAAAGTTCTTTCTCTCAGAAAAAGGACTGAGTATCCATACCATTTTGAATAACATAATCATTGACCATAGATAATTCTAATTACAATCTTGTTTTCTCTTGGGAGATATTCTTAAAGGAAGTGATGTTCCATTCTTTAATTTTCAGTTTGAGAAGCTGTAATTTCTTAACCAATCTAAATAATTGAGTTCCCTTCATATAAGGAGAACTCTGCCACCAGTATTTTAATAAAGGGATGAAAGACTTGTCACAAAACCACATTGGTTCAACCTTAAAGCTACCTTTCTAATGAGAAGAGGACTCTCACAAATGAAGCAAAATTGGGAAATGGTCTGACCCAGTAACAGGTAAAATAAGAGAATAATAATCTATTTTAGACTAAAGCCATAAATCAGAAAGAAGAAAGCGATCCAACCATTCTGCAATATTGCAGAAATCAACGTGACTGTTTGTCCAAGTGAACTTACCACCTTGGGGGAGACATCTAAGATATTATTGTCATGTATGAATTGATTAAACTCTAGCATGATCTTAGGAGAAGGAAGAATCCCTCCACAGTTTTCATCATAATTTAAAAACATCATTAAAGTCTCCACCCAAAATGACCAATTCCCCTTGAAGAGCCTTTAAAAAATACTAAGAAGGGTCTAGCGCTTACTTTTATCTGTAATAGAAGAAGGCCCATAAATGTTGAATATCCAAAAGGACAATATTCATGGAACAAATCTTAACTAATGAAAGCATCCAATATTTCCCAAATGCTATTTGTTCAATAGATACCTTATTTGGGTCCCATACAACTGCAAGACCTCCAGATGCACCATTAGAGGGGGCAGCCTAGAAATTTCCCATATTCCAAGATTTAAAAAATTTAGGGGCAACATCAACAAACAATTTAGTTTCTTGAAGAAGAGCAAGGTCAAATTTAGAGTTATATAATCGGCTCTTAATGAGCCGTTGCTTGTTAGTGGCATTTAAGCCCCTAACATTCCATGAAAGGATTCTCATAACTCCAGAGGGGGAGACTCAACTCCCCTCCTTTCATGAGAATTTTTAGAGATAAATCCTCTAGAATACTCAGACTAGAGGCATGTTTTGGCTTTTCCAGCCCTCGTAGTAAGGGGGCTGAGTAAAGATTTATTCATACTTTTTTTAGGAATAGTAAGAGAGGGTATTGTTTCTTGAATCCCCGCATTAATCTCATCTCTCAACTTAGAGTGTTTTGAAGGTCTTCCCCTTCATTTGGAAGATGACGTAGGAGATAAATTAGAAGAAATAAATTGAAAGATAGGGCATGTAACAACTTCATGATCCTTCTTGTTATGTCTGATGACACCATCTAGAGCAAGAGAAAAAGTAACCAGGACCTCCAATAAAGAGGAGTCCACATCTGGAGAGAGCATTTCATAAGGATTTTTTAGTTTTGGGGATCTCACCATTACATGATAACCAGGATAAAGAAGTGTCAAAACAATCAATAATAAAATCTATAATTTGATCATCTAGGACAACCTTATCTTCTTTCACAATTTCTTCTATTTTTGAAACCACTTGAGCAGATGGCATAATGATAAATGCATTATCTAGAGATCCTTCCAATGACCCATGTTCCAAAGGGGGATTAGTCATAATTGGAAGATCATATGATGTGGATGAAGGTTGATGAAGGGATGAAGGTGGTGTAGGAACAAGTGGCATGAATGAAGGGTGGAGGGAAGGCTTAGATAGATTTGAAGCAGGAGAAATATGAGAGGATGCCTCCAAAGTGGAAGATTGAGGAGATAATAAAGGGACATAAATTGGTGAGGTGTGTAGTGTGGAGGATTCTTGTAAGATCATGGGAGATGCATGTTGAGAGACTAGATTGTTATTTGAAAGAGACGATCCACCAGTTGCAGACAAGAATTGGGCAAGGGAGATATGAGGGGAAGCCTCCGTGGAGGTAGAAGAAAGGTTGTGAGGAGGGTGAGGAATATGAGTCAATGGTTGAAAACTTGCGAAAGAAGGAATTGGAGGGACATCAAAGGAGAAGGATGTAGCATGCGACAAGGAAGAATCTCATGAAATGGTTGGGGATGATTGCAGGGAATCAACTCTTTGCAGCTTCGAAAGAGGGGAAACAGAAGCCCAATTTGGGTATTCAAACATAGTGAACATGTCTGTATCAATAGAGATGACTGCCTTGTGTAAACCTGGTGAATCCTTAATAATAGACTGCTTCCACGATTTGAAAGGAGAGTCAAATTTATAAATGGACGAAACATCAAAGGATGGAAAAAGTAGAACACACACTTTTGTTATCATTACACTGTCCAAAATACAATGGTCCGTTTTGAAAAATTATCCAATAGAATTCCCAATCTCTTTTAAAATATGAAAATAATTGAATTCGTAAGTAAGACCAAGTAGCGTAAACCAGGTTGGAACCCTAGAAAAAAGGGCTTGCCCTACTTGAGAAAACTTGTTCCATTTAGAGGTAACAATATCAGTGTTTTTTAGGCTATGAAATGGTTTATCCAGAGCTTGTTTTTTCGCTTCCTCAGAATGAAAAACTAAAACAAAAGTGTTAACAAAAAGAGCTTGGACATACAGAATATCTAAAAATTTCATTTCTACTTCATTTTGTAAGTTTGATAAAGTAATAGATTGACCCCAGACTTGCATAATGATGCTCTTAACAAATAAATCAAACCCTCGCCACAAATCTGGAGAGTCAACAATACTAAAATGAGGAATCTTAACCCATACCTGATTTATGCCATGATTAGAAGGATCCTTAACAGAATGGTGTGATTCCCTTTTAGGTGGAGCCCCCCGCAAATATGCATTATTATTACACAGTGTTTCCTCCTCAAGTAAATCATCATTGTTCATATCAAAAGCAAAATCTTTGTCACACCTAAAATTTATAATTAATATGTCTTGAGAGTTAGATTTTGTTGAACCATTATCTCAAAAATCAGTCTAGACATTTATTTATGAATGGAGGTATTCAATATTGATAACTATTATCAAAATATTGACAAATAACACTCAAATACAACTTCATATAAAATATTCTTTAATCATTATGATGTTACTATTAATAAGGACCATGACCTTTTAGAATTAAGGCCTATATTATTTTTGTGCACTTGTGTATTCATCATTTTAGAAGGTCTTTTAATAAATAAATATTTTCAACTTTATTAAAAAAATCATATAATTTCAAATAAACATAAAGATTGACATAAAACTCAAACCATGGTGATTCCAATTGCGCATTCATTCTCACAAAAATATTGTGTTTGCATATATTCCCATTTCTTATCATGGATCATATCTCCACTTGTAGGAATTGTCTAGTTAACTTATTTATTTATTTTTGGAATACATTGAAATCAAATAAACAACTAGCCTTGATTTATTAAGAACATATATTGGATATGCAGAATGATCAATTTCTAATGCACTTTGAATAAAGCCTAAAAGGAATCCAATGATATGAATGTTATAAAGAGAAATAACAAGATTAATAAAAATAGTACATACAAGAGATATAGAAATGTATATATCTATATCAAAAAATTAATTTTATAGTACATTGTAATTGAAATAGAGAAATTATTTAATAATTAGTCTTGTAATTATCAAAAAATTATTTTCAATTAAAAATCACAAAGAAATATTAGTTTCCCTAAAACATAAGAAATTGTTATAAAATATTAGTCTTACTAAAAATATTAGTATTAGGATTGTTATGAAATATTAAGGAATTATTCAAAAATATTAGACTACTTAAAACTTAGGGAATCATTAAGAAAGATTAGTGTTGCCTAAAATATAGAAAATTATTAAGAAATATTAATATTTTTTAAAAATATAAAATATTTTCTAAAATATAAGAAATTGTTAAGAAATATTAATCTTCCATAAAATATTAGAAAATTGCTTGTAAACATTAATATTCTCTAAAATATAAATATTTGCTAATAAATAATAGTATTTCCTCAAACATAAAGAGTAATTAAGAGAGATAATTATTTCTTATTGTAAAGAATTATTAGAAAATATTAATCTTTCTTATATTTTTAATTTTACCTATTGTTAAAAATATCAATACTCTTCTTTAAAATATAAAGAAATTATTAAAAATGAAGTTATTTAAAATATCAAATTCACAATATTTTCAAAACAAAAAAATAAAGTGTTTTGATTGGTGGAAATTAATTCATACAATAGTATTGCCTACAACAAGTACAACAAGTGTCACGTAATTAATTCATGCAATAGTATTTGCCTATAATTAATTATAGTTATAATATTTAATATAATTTAATTACAAGTTACAATTTACAATTTATTCAATCTAATGCAAAGATAAATAGCAAAAATTAAAAAGATGAATATTTTTTTATTTTAATAAGTATAATATATAATATACAAGAAACTTTTCAATATGGTAAATCAAAATAGAGGATATGTAGTGTGAGTTGGCCTACTAGTGGAGAGCTTGTGCTCTTGAAATATTTGTTTCTAAAAATTCATAAGAGTTGGGCTAAAATCATTTTAGTTGGTAATTTCTTGGTTCTATTCCAACAAATTACCAAAAGAAATTGTGGTCACATCTTTCACCTTTGAGAAAATTTAAAATTAGCTTTATAATTGAAGATTTAATATTTCCTTAAAATCAGTGTAATAAGACCTCAAACCAATTAGCCATGCAATAGTATCTAGCCTAACGGAAAATACTAATAACAAGATTAATAAAAATAGTATATAATAATTAGTCTTGTATTAGTCTTGCTAAAAATATAGTTAAATTAAAAAAATATTAGTATTCCTTAAAATATAAAGAATTGTTAAAAAACATGTGTAACCTTTATATCATAAAATATAGGGGATCTTTAAGAACTATTAGTTTTTCTTCTAAAATATAGAGGATTGTTATGAAATATTAGGGAATTATTCAAAAATATTAGGCTACTTAAAACTTAGGGAATCATTAAAAAAGATTAGTGTTGCTTAAAATATAGAAAATTATTCAGAAATATTAATATTTTCTAAAATATAAGAAATTATTAAGAAATATTAATCTTTCACAAAATATTAGAAAATCGCTTGGAAACATTAATATTCTCTAAAATATAAAAATTTGCTAATAAATATTAGTATTTCCTCAAACATAGAGAATAAGTAAGAAAGATAAGTTTTTCCTAATGTAAAGAATTATTAGAAAAGATTAATCTTTCTTATATTTTTAATTTTATCTATTGTTAAAAATATCAATACTCTTCTTTAAAATATAAAGAAATTATTACAAATGAACTTATTTAAAATTTCAATTTTATAATACAGATGCCAAAATCTTGTAGAAAAAATGAATATGGAAGACACAAATTTGTTTGAACCAATCATATTTGAAATAAACAATCTTTTTATTGGGAAAAAATCAAAAATATAATTTGGAACTTATAGAAATTATGATTATTTTCAAAACAAAAAAATAAAGTGTTTTGATTGGTGGAAATTAATTCACTAATTGACACAAGTGAATGCAATAGTATTGTTTATGACAAGTAGAATAAACAACTAGCCTTGATTTATTTAGAACATCTAGTGGATATGTGGAATGATCAGTTTGTAATGCACATTGAATAAAGCCTAAAAGGAATCCAATGATATCAATATTATAAAGAGAAATAACAAGATTAATAAAAAATAGTATATAAAAGAGATATATGAAAATGCGAGATTTAGAACATACATTCTAGTTACAAATGTTCAAGATGACTTTACATGGGATTTCCCTACAATTTATAATAGTCTCCCTAAGTAAAAACATAATTGTTCCATGCACATGTGATATATATCTTCTAACACATCAATGAAATGACTTACAAATGATATGCATTCACGCTTTTAGTTAATATTATCTATGAATAGCTTACAAAAAAAAAAATGCACACAAATAATATTAGTTACTATATAATAGAATGAAAATGATAACATTGTATCAATAGTTTATTATATATTGCAAGACTACTTGTCAATTTTTTGAAACTAATTAATTAAGAATATTTCTCAACACAAAGAAAGAGAAATTGATAGAATAGATCTAGAAATGAAATAAACCTAACAAAAAGTAAAAGTTTGACAAGTTTTTGTAGATTTGTCTAACAATTTTTAAATTTTGTACGATTTTATTAAAACATGTTGGGATGTTTGAGCCAAGAGATAAATACTTGCATTTAAATTTAAATTTTGTGACATTAATTTAATATACTTATTGAATTGCCAACTTTTGTTAGTTTCAAGAATTATTTTCTTTTATATAGTGTATGCTCTTCTATGCTAGAAATTCTGCTTTAGCTTCACATTTGGATGTTCAAATAACAAAACTCAAGCTAAACCATTTGGACTCGACTACTTCCTTCTCCATTTCAAATTTAACCAAATGTTTGTATGTGGAATGGAAGAAGAATTTTATGATATATTATCTTGAGAGGATAATTTTCTATATTATATCGTGGAATCTATCTCCAATCTTTAAATAAATTGCATGAAATGGGAGTAGAAAGTTTTAGTGGACAACCTTATGAACCATGTGAATTCCATTGATATTAGAAAAATTGAAACCCTGTTTGAATTTGTTTACAAACAGAGCAGAGAAAAATAGAGGAAACACTAAGGAGAAACCAATGGAGGACCCTCTATTGATCAATAGAGGGTCCTCCATTGGTTTCTCCTTAGTGCTTCCTCTATTTTTCTCTGCTCTATTTTTCAACATGGTATCAGAGCTTACTTCAATCTTGGGCTATAATATGAAGAATTTGTAGTGTGAGGTTGGAAGACAGCCATAACAGTTGTTAAGAAAGAAATAATGGCTGGTGTGAAAGATCTGCAATAAATTGTGATTATGCAGAGTAGTGAAGACTGTAATCACAGTCAAGAGTGTCTCGTATATGGTGCTGCTTAAAAGATACCATATGAGGTGGTGTTGAGAAGAGAACAAGTCAGAGAAATTTGGTCAAAAGAGTTCAAAGGGAGTTGTGGAAAAGAAAATCATGGATTTTGAATTGCCATTAAAGTAGGATTTTCTACATTTTTGACTTGAAGTCATGATCTCTCAAGGAGATCACTAATTGTAGACCCCACCAATAATGATTTGAAGGAGACAAAGATCATGTGAGTGCAGAAGGTTTATGAGTGCTGATTATTATTATAGCTGCCACAGCTAGAGAATTACAATGGAGATCGCAATATGATTGGAGTTGAAGGAGATTGATGAAGCTGCTAGGAATGATTAAAAAAATAACAGCGTCTCCCCTATTTTTTTCCTTGTTTTTCTTTGCCCTGCCCACTTTAGTTGAAAAGATTTTCAAATAATATCCTCCAAGAAATTGATGTTTGTTGAAAAGATTTTCAAATGATATCCTCCAAGAAATTGATGTTTTTCATTTTGTAAATTGGTAGGCTCTTGCAAAAATGCCAATTCCAAATAGTGTGCAATCACGAAGCCACACAGTCTATTGTACCTGAGTTATTGTAAGGAGTGCATTATCGGCTGTACCTGACACCCCATAAATTCTTTTGTTTACCTTATTGACGAACCATGTATCCGAAAAGGAATCCTATAGAACTAGTGAGTACAGCGGTTGGGCACCCATGTATTTTAGTAGTTGGATTTCTTTTTATATAGACTCAATAATCAATTTTGATGTAGGTACAAAAATGATAAAATCCTAGAGTGATAATGGTTTCCCCACAATGATAATTTGTGGTCATTAGAACCACTTTGGTTTGTGGTAAGCCTTAAACCACTTTCTTATTTCATGCGTGAGGTTTGTGGTGAGCTAAAACCACTTTAGTGCAAAGTTTGTGGTGACTGAAAAAGTACTCCAAACTTGCACATTGGTTAGGGGTAATCCATGAAAACCCAACAGTGAGGGATTGGGGAAATAGTGTGAAGAATTTGATAAGTGAATCCATGTTGAAAAAAATAGAGTAGAGAAAAATAGAGCAAGAGAGAAACCAATTTTGAACTTTATTGATCACAGTGATGATCATATAAAAATTTGATACTGAACACATTACAGTTGCCTCTTTGAATAGAGGTATTTAGAATACTCTAGAATTTTGTAGTCATATTCTAGATCAGACTGTGGTAGGCTGGATGGTGTTGGAAGTTTCTAGCTTTACTTTGCCGATAGTGGTAGTTGGAATAATTAATTTACTTTCCAACGGAATTGCATGTCATTTTTCCAAGTTAACTTTGTGTGTGGGTGTCCCTGAGCTAGGGCCTGCATGCCCTAGCTCTCTATGATGTTGGTGATTTGGTTCATGGGTGGAAAGGATCAGGGGGGATCCTATCTCACTTTGGAGGGGGCATGCTTCAGTGTGGAGCTTGTGAGTGGGCTTTGGTGCAGACAAATAAGTGTAGAGGCAGCTCGGGGGTGTAGGCCCAATGCCTTCCATGTATATTTTTAATTTGCGGTAGGGGTTTGGTTTCTGTTTGGATTTGTGGTGTGCAATTAGCAGTGGAGAAAGGGATTTTTCTGTTATATCTTTTACTGAAGAAGGTCGGGGTTTGTGGTGTTAAGAAGCTACCATTTCTCATCTTAGAGCCTCTTTGGGTCTAGTAAGATTTTTTGATCCATTTATTTCTTTGCATGAGAATATTAAAGATTCAATTAAGAGCTCTAATGAAGGTGATGCCTCTTCAAAAAGTGCTCCAAAAATCAAGAAAGTAAATGGATGTTTGGAAAGATGTCAAGAATATTCGGTCTTGGTTATCCAACCATAATTTGTTGTAGAGGGTATTGCCTATTGGAGTGATTATGCTCTTATCTGCAAATTTTTGGGGCTTTACCTTTCTCTACCAATCCTGGAATAGTGGGCATGAAAGGTCTAGAGTCTGAAAGGGGACATGGATATAATATTAACATCCAATAAGTATTTTGTAGTTATCTTCCTGTGCATGGTGGGTAGGCACAAATTTTTTGAAGGAGGCTTGTTTTTCAATAACCAGGTTGGGATCTTTGCTAAACCTTGGTATGTAGGCTTCATCTCGACAGAGGAGCTTCCCTCATGAGTTCCTATTTGGGTTCATCTACCAAGACTCTCCTTAGAGTTCTAGGGAGACGTTATTCTCCATGCCATTAGTCTTCTAGTTGGCAAACTTGTTGGCCCTGCGACTCAGACTCAAGATAGAAAGGTAATCTCTTATACTTGTATCTATGTTAAAGTTGATTTAAATAACCCATTACCAGATTCTATGGAAATATATCTCAGATTCTCTTCCTGGGCTCAACAGTTGGATTATGAGACACTTCCATTTAGGTGTAGAATCTATCATGGGTATGTGCATCTACAAAGGAAATGCCGTAGATCCAAGTCATCTTCTTTAGTTAATGTTCCTGCTAGTTGAGCTCCTAGAGTGGATAAAGGGAAAGCTCCTATTCCTGATGACACCATAGATAAAGATGGTTTCATTATCAAAACTCATAATAAGGGAAGAGGTTAGAAAAGAACTTGGATGGATAGAAAAAATGATGGGGTCTCTAATCAGTTTGAAGCTTTAGATAACTTAGTTTGAGAGGAAGGAATTCTAGTTGAACTATCTCTAGGTACTAAACTCCTGGGAGTAGCATCAGAGGAGGACAATGGAAATAGTTGACAAAATGAAGTTATAGTGGATCAAAGAGTTGGGAAGATGGACACAGATCTTCCTTAGAAATCTTCAGCTGGGGCACAGCCTAGTGAGACCCTAGTCTCAAAAGATGTGGTTAATATAGTGACTTTAGGTTCTCCACTGAAGAGATCTTTAGAGTTTGGGAAGAGTAATAGGACTGTCCCTACCTTAGGCCTACAAAAAAATCTGCTTAAAAAGGGGTGTATGGAGAAATATTCATAGAGTGGATGAAAGATAGACCAATATAAGGTTAAGATTATTGGGGATACTTTTGTTGAGTCTGGGTCTATAAAACCCATTGAATCCCACTTCTCCCATCCTCAAAAGTGATTGGCTTATCATGGAATGTAAGGGGGTTGAACAACATCCCCAAACAAAAAGTTTCTTGGGATCTAATTGCTTCTCATGCTCTTGACATTGTATTTATTCAAGAGAGTAAATTGTCACTCGAGGAAATGGAAAGTAGAGTTTCTAGGATTTGGCCGCATGGAACTTGTCAGTATGTTGGGGTTGATTGTAGTTCTGGGGAAGTGGCTTGCTTATGGGACCCAAGAAATATTTTCCCTCAGTGGTGGATTACAAGTCACTCTTCTAATTCTATGGTTGTCTCTTTCTTGGATTCAGGTGAAATTTATCTTTTTTTCCAATATTTATGCTCCTACAACTCTCTTAGGTAAATCCCATCTCTGAGATCATATTACTAATGTTCATTCTCTGAACCCCTTTCTCCCTTGTATTTTAACTGGGGACTTCAACGCAGTTTGCAACTTGGAAGAAAAAAGAGGGGGTGTGGCTAGGTTGGATCCTTCTTCCATACTCTTGAGTGATAATATGTAGATTTGAATGTTATTGATGTAAAGCCAAATAATGGAATGTTCATATAGAATGATAGGAGAAGTGGAGTGGATGCAATCTCTGAGAGACTGGATAGATTTCGGGTATCTTACTACTAGGTGGGAGATAGATGGAATACTAGTTCTCAAATTTTGGATTGGAGAGGCTTGGATCATTGGCCAATTAAAATATCTATAGATTCTTCTAGAGCTTCAAGAAGGCCCTCCATTAAGTTTCAACTCATGTAGTTGTAGGACCCCTCTCTTCAAGACTTGGTCACAGATTGGTGGTTTGAGGGAAAACCCTCTCATGGTACGATTATGTATTCTTTTGTTAAAAAAATGCAACATGTGAAATATAAAATCAAGAGATGAAATGGGCAATGTTTTGGGAATTTGCACCACCATAAACATGCAACCCAGACTTAGTTGGATTCTGTTACTCACATGATATGGGACTGGGGACTTAATTTGGAGTTGATTCAAAAGGAGGCCATTGTTGTTAAGTAACTAGAGGAATGGGAGCTTCGGGAGGAGATATTTTGGAAATAAAATTCTAGAGTTTAATGGTTACAAGGATATAGGAACACCACTTTTTTCATAACTCTATTAAGGCTAGGAAAAGTAGTAGTATCTTCTTTTCCTTGGTGTCTTTTGGGGTGTAGCTCTAATCTTTGTAGGACATATCTCAGGAATCCCATTAGTATTTCTCTTCTTTATTTAAGGAAGATTCTCTCCCTGCTAGGGAAGAAGAAGTGTCTATTTTGGAGTGTATCCCCCCATGTCTCTAGGGAAATGAATGAGGCTCTCATCCTCTCTGTGTCACTTTAAGAATTGGAGAATATCATTTTCCACATGAAAAAGGGAAAAGCCCCTAGTCCGGTTGACTTCCTGGTTGAATTTTACCAAGTGTTTTGAGAGGTTATAAAATGGGACCTTTTGGAGGTGGCATAAGAATCTCATAATAATAAGAAAATGTTAAAACCCATGAATGCTACATTTTTTGCCCTTATTCCTAAGAAGGAAAATGTGAGTATACTTGATTAGTTTCATCTAATTGCTCTTTTCAATGTGGTTTATAAGATTACAACAAAAATTATTGCTAAGAGACTTAAGTTATGTCTCAAAGATATTATCTCTAATGACCAGGGTGACTTTGTGGCTAGTAGACAAATTTTGGATGGAATTGTGATTGTTATTGAGGTCATTCATTCCATGGCTACTTCTAAAGAGAAATTCATGTTTATAAAACTGATCATGGAAAAGGTGTATGATAAAGTCAAATAGGGGTTTTAACATAATGTTCTTCAGGCTTTTGGATTTAGTACTGAATGGGTTAGTTGGGTTATGAGTCATGTTTCCTCTGCCTCCTCATTCTTGGTTAATGGAGAACCTTTTGAGATTTTCAATGCTTCTATGGGGCTTTGACGGGGAGATATACTATCCCCTTATTTGTTTATTATCATGGATGAGGGGCTTGGTAGACTCCTCAAATCCAAGGTTGATCAGGGATTGATTCAAGGATGGAGTTGGTGTGAAAACCTGCCTCCCTATTGTCACTTGCGTTTTGTGGATGATACTGCTTTGATGGGGAGGGCCAGAATAATTGAAGCTAATGAATTCAGGAAAAAAATGGACACTTATTTGGCTTCCTTGGGTTAGAAAAGTAATGAGGATAAGTCTTTTATTTACTTCATTAATATTCCTTGGCTTATTCAAAATAGGATTGCCCAGATTTTCTGATTTCCTATTGGTTCCCTTCCTTTGGTCTAGCTTGGGATTGTGACTGGAGTGGGTTCTCACCGCAGAGAGTTCTGGTTAGAAATTCTAGACAAGTTTTGCAAGAGGATTAGCCACTGGACCTGTAGATTGGTATCATTAATTGGAAGTGTTACTTTGTTGAAGTTAGTTGTTCATGCTTTGCCCCCATATACAGATGTTTTGTGCAAGTGGCCCCGACTAATTTTTTAAAAGAATTTTATGCTCTCTCTCACCAATTTATTTGGTTTGGTAACTTCCTCTCATTCAAATGGAGCATGGCTAGGTGGGGCTTTGTGCATAGACCAAAGAAAGAGGGGGGTCTTAGCCTCAGGCCTACTAGTTTAATGGGTCAAATTATAGCTGCCAAATTATATTAGAGATAGTACAATTGTCAGGATGTGCCTCGACGCGACTTGATGAGGAGAGGTTTTGTTAGAACCTTAAATTTTGGAAAAATATAGTGCTTCCTAGGAGTTAAATAATATTAAGCATTCCTAAATAGCCTCTAATCATATCCATTTTCTACTAGTCATCACCAAGCTTTTGTATTTGATCAAAGGTTGAAGCTATTGAAGACAATCACCACCCACATGTGAGCACTGGTCTAAACTTCCATTAACATTCAGTAAAATATCAATAAATACTTCAGTCACTACTCTTAAGACATCCATAAACAATTAATAACTTAAATTTACCATTCATATAGTTTATTCATAGGATATATCCCTCACTAGGAGAGAATTATTCAAGTTCCTTCGATCTCATCTGTGGTTTGTAGAAGGTTTTAACATATCAAAGAAGGTGGACTATTTTACACCGATCAGAAAACTACAAGAACAAACAACTTGAATATAAGGAGTCATCGAAGAAACCCAACAGATCAACATATATGCTACCGATGAAGGTTTTGAATTGATGGACAAATCAGAAGGAAACGGATCCAGTTATTCTGATTGAAGAAATAAGAAAATGCAAAGGGATAGTATCAGACTATCATGGTCTATCGTAGAAGAAAACTCAGAGTTGTCCATATGTGTAAGTTACTCTGATAGTCTCTTATGATACATCATCGACATAGGTCTTGTCAATGATTCTCGTTGGGTAAACCACCACCACCATCAGAAGAAGAAATTGACACTAAGCTACTCCAATGGTGTTTATATCAATTATATTAAGGGAACATCATTATCTATATGACTAACAAAAAATATTAAAATAAATGAAAACACTTTTGGAGAGGTATGTGTCATCGACAAGAGTTCTGGGAGGTTACCCCAATGAAGGAGTCAAAGTAAAGGTAAGAACTTTATTAAAAAGGTATTGGTCATTGACCAAATCCATTGAAAGTTACATCAACAAGGATAACTAAAGAAAGTAGCAGCATATCACATATTGGCAAAGGTTCCATCGATCATATATGCCATTGGTGAAGCAAACACTATCAAAATGAAAGAAAAGGATCTCTTCGATCACACAAGCTACTCTGATGACACCTAATTAACCCACATTGAGAAATCATTTCACTTTCTTTATCGATGATGGAACTAAAATAGAAGATGGATATTTTTATCATCACTCATCGCTAGAGGTCCACGTGATTCTTATCGAGGAAACTATAACTATTGGAGTGATGGGACTCGCTATACCGATCACAAAAGTTACCCTGGTAAAAATCTTATAATTCTATGGGAGAAACATATGGTGGGTTTCTTCAAAAATAAAACCATGAAAGAGATAACACATATCGGAAATTTATTGAAGAAACATAAGAAATTGAGATGAACTTTCAAAACCTTTCTGAAATACTAAGTTATGCTGATGGAGAACATACAATAGTTTCTAAAAGGATGATGGGCATAAGTTATTCCAAAATAAATCCTAAGGGAAGGAAGTTTTTACTTAAATATTCATTAGAGAAACATCCTGACCACTTCTCCGATAAAGAAAGGAAGAATGATAAAAGGGCAGGATTGTCTAAAGAATAAAATTAGACCGGTGAGAGTTATGATGATGGAGTGAGAGGGAATTCAAAAGACACAAATAGATCAAAGAGACATTTCAATAGGTTCACTGATTTGAAAAACTAACTTATGAATGTGGCGCCAATGAGGGAGACTATATTGACATAAGACAAAGAGATTTTTAGTGATGATAACGAGTTTCATTCTGACATTTAACATTTTGAAAATTGAGCATTAATGATTGATAATGCAACATTAATGACTTGCACAAACAATTTCTCTATGGTTTTTTTGATTGGAGTAAGTTTTATCAGAAGAAAATCTATGAGAGAGAGAATTACAAAAGAAAAGAGATCAAGAAATTTGCAAATGAAGGAGGAGCGACATAATTCATTCAATATCAAGTAGGTTATCTTTTCCAATATATGTAAAACTTTCTTCTGTGAATAATTGAATTGTGCAATAGAAATCCCTAGTAGTATTTCTAAGAGTAAAAGGCAGGAAAAGGAAGGAGGAAAATGTAGTAAGAAACAAAAAACTGACACAGAGTGAGTACCAAAAATAAAATTACATCAAGACATTTTAGACCAGATGCAAGGGTCAGACCCAAAATTAGGAAAAGATGAACAAAGTAAACCTGATGCAGACAAAATTAAGGATAGATATAAGGAGGTACCTGAGATGTATGGACTGGTATAAGAGGATACAAGTTTTTAATATTCCATTATGCTAGGAGGAACTATCATGAGCTATTCTACAACCCATTGAAGATGAAATTGGGGAGAATGGTAGTACCAAATATCTTTGTAAATGTTGACCTCCTCAAATTGCTAGCAAGCCATTCTAACCCAAAATAAAAGGAAATGTGTAATTTTTCAGGAGAGCCATTTATATATGTATCAAAGAATACAATTAAATTAGTTTTTAACTTAGATGACTTTCCATATTATCCTATAAACCTTAAAGACTTAGAAAATGAACATGAAATTTTAGATACAACCTATAAGGACTAGATATTTCCACTACACACACCCAAACCAAATAAGAAATTGGTTCCAATAAATGATGAAGATGACCCTCCTTTGAGTATTGACCTATTTGAGCCATACATGAAACACACCTATTACTCAGAGGGACAGGTCACAGGTAAAAAAGTTCTAGACTTTATGTTTATTTCACCAATGGTAATTATAGTAAATTTTCAGTTTCATAACACTAGGCCCTTTGATTATGCATAATATGTCTCAATAATGATTGATATAGGGCTAACATCCATTAAAAGTGACCCTAAGCACATCTATTTTAAGCATTACTTTGTCTTAATGCATATGATACTTTTCTATGATTAGGAGGTAGGGATGTGGCCAAAAAGATTAAAAATAAGGAAAACTAGAAAAGAGGGTTAATTATTACCATTCCAATTATGAACTTCAATATGGGATTCCAGATTTATAGATTCTCACTATGTTCTCTTTGAGGAACTGTTTGTGAAAACTCTTTAAGGGGTGTATAATCATCCTTGTGATTATTTAATTTATACTAATATTAAGAAGTTATTAAGGCCAAAATAATTTGATGAAAGAGGGATAGAAAACCATAATTAGGGGAAATGGTATGTCCACAAAGACATCACCATTATATGGGCTTTTGGTTTTGAAGTAGCACCATACTAACTACCCAAAATAGTCCCTGACATCCATGCATTTGGATATTGTTAGACAATTGGAGTATTCAAGCTTCATGCATCTAGCTTTAGCTCACAAACAATCATTTATGCCAAGAACATTGAATTTTGGTGATTTCACTATTGTTTCCACTAAGGTGTATGATCTCATTTGAGATAAAATATTGGCACAATACAACTTGAAGGAAGCTAATCCAAGGATAGGGTATGATCCTAAAGGTTACATTAATTATGAAAAGAAGAAGCAAAGCCTTGGTGGATATGAACATATTCCTTTTCCTGTAGAGGATATCTTTAAGAACCTAGAGGATTAGGAGGTCGAGGAAGCAGTTCAAAAATATAACCAAGAGTAGGAATGAAAGATGAAGGAGATGAAGGATGAGGAATAAATATCACCTTGTCAAGAGTCTACTGGTGAGAGTGAAGGACATTCATAGTTTCAACAAGATCCAAGTATGGTAGTTGATGAGTATGTAGATTTCCTTGATAGAGGAGTGCAAGTGGCTAAGGATCTAAATGTTTATAGTGATGTCAGGATCTCAGCCTATGAATCTTTTGTGTTTGATGACCAATTTGTCAAATCAAAGGATTACAATATTTTTTTGTATAATTTCAAAGGAAAGAGGTTGAGGGATTTAATCCCTACTATTCCTCTAGAAAAATAACAACAACTATTAACCAGGTCAAAAATGGAGATTGATCAAGAAGCCAAAACTATGACACCTGAAAAAGGAAGAGATTTGTTGCAGGAAGGACTTATCATGTTCCCTAGATGGGACTTAAGTGAAACTCTAACATTTGATATTTTTTTGCACAATGATTACAAAGAATACAAATCAAATATGGAGGGAGTAAAACTAATATACATTGGGTCAAGGTTCAATTCAGATGAAGAATCCATATTGATTTGGGCATTATATCCTCCTCACAAAAGGCCAAAGATCATTGATATAGAAAAAGAATCCGACAATAAGATGACCCTTAGGGTAGGAGAATTTGACCCAATTGTGACCAGTGATATTGGTTTGAACATAGAAAAGTTGAACAAAGCTCAGATAAAGTTGATTGTGAAGGAAATGAATGCCTTTAAATTAAAGAATGAAATATTGATGTTAGAAATTCCTACTTGAAGGGACAATAATATGAGGATAACCTCTAGGGAGGATGTAGAGTTGAAATAAGTATGAATGGTTTCTGGATGAGCACCAGCAGTTATTAGTTCAAATGAAAGATTAAAAATTTGAGATAGTGTCAGTTTTAATGCATAAAAGGTTTGCAAATCTATTGGTATGGCTTGACAATTTCTAGATTTCACATCATAAGAACTATGTTGAAGTATTGGAGCATTAGAGGTTGAGTAATAGAATGGATACAAAGTTGCATGACATGTGCCTCAGTGGAGCATCTAAGTACACTAATTTCATCTCTCATGCTAAAAAAATGATAGCAAAGCACAAAAATTATTCTGAAGATTTAGAATCAGAATATGAAGGGTTTAAAAGAACAGTAAAGATGAGACAACATGTACTATGTGTCAAAGATGGAATTCTAAAAGATCAAGGCGGTTGGTTAGAAGAATGCAACTAGATAATGTAAAGTGCTTTGGATACTGTAAGAAATGATGGGTTAGCACTTGATGGAAGCTGCCAACATATGGAGAAAATGATCTAGATCGAGTTTTAGGTAAGGAACACAATTCATGATATTGATACCCATTAAGAGAAGAAGTACAAGGAGCATCTATCAAGAATTTACTCTTGGTTGGATGCAGATTAGTCTCATCTTTGTTTATTTTTCTATGTTAATCTTGTTAGTTATTTTTCCAAAAGACTTGATGAAGAGGCATGGCCTCTCTAGTTTTTCATATATTATGAACTTCAATTGTAATATTTTAAGATCATCAAAAACCCTTTTTAATAAAAAATGACACATTTTATCAGTTTATAAGCAATACAATCAGTATTTCTTCTTTTCAATATGTTTTGGAAAGCTCTTTTTCTAGATCATCTGTATGTGATTTTAATTTCAAGTAAATGAATACTATCTTAAATCCTCTGATGAAGAAGTAATTTATTGTCATTACAATTTGAACATCAAGATTCATCATAGAAATTGTTGTCCATATGTTTCTTGTCTAGTTGGTCTTTTCCTCGTAGAATTTAAATTCAATTGGACTAATTAGGGTGGTAGAGAATAATTAAATAGTACTGAGGGTTTGATTAGTTGATAGATTCTTCCAAGTGGTGAATTTAAAAATTGTCTCACAAGAGTTATACATGAAGGTCTAGAAGGAGGGTGACTCTATAGCCCAAAAGAGAAGAAGGCACTGGTCTATTTTATATAACCTTATTAAAAAAATAATCAGATTACAGTAGGAGAAGTAGAAGATAGACAACAAAAAACAATCAATCAGAGATTAAGATAGTTTTAGAGAATAATTAGAAGTAGAAAGAAGAAAAATTAGGAAAGTTAAAAAGAAATCAAGTAGTTAATAAGAGAATTAATCTATTTCAAGAATGCATGCTATTCTAAGATAAAAAATAGAAGTAAGCTACAAATAGGAGATATAGTCTACTATAAAAAGCATCATCTTGGAGAATTAGTTGGTGAATAGGTGTACCTACCTAGGTCTTGTAGAACCTAAAGTGTAGGAGAAGTTTAACCATAATTTGGTTAATCTTGTTCATTGGCCAAGTAAATTGGAGGGTTTGAACATAGAGATTGACATACTCTTAGAACTTTCCAATCTATTGATTTGGGAACCAACAGATTGGCGATTCTACTAGGGATTGAACATAAATAACATATTTAGTATATTTGACAATATAATAAAGAGCACTCTGCTAGAGATAAGTGTTGGAAATGAGTTGAGTAACTAAGAGGGGAGGGGTAAATCAATTACCACATAAAAAAATCCAAGTCCCTCATATGTCTTAATCAAACTTATCACTGTTGCTCAGTTAACATAGATATTTTGCTGTTACTCGTTTAACAAAGAGATCTTAAGATATTAACTGTGTTTATCCTTTAGTGATTAAGTGTAGAAACATAAAGCATAAAGAAAATAACATGTACATAGATGAAACCAATATTTAACATGGAAATCCAATTTGGGAAAACCACCAATTGCAACTAGTTACTATTTTTCACTCTTCTAATGTGAGCCCTATTAGGAGCCAACCCTAATAAAGGTTACAAAAACACATTGTAAGGTGTGACCTTGTTAGAGGATGTAATCACCCTGTAAGGAGTGGCCTTGTTAGAGGTCTTCAAACACTTCAATGTAGAAATTTTACCTTGTGAGAGGATTTACAAAAGATTGTTAAGTCTACTCTTTAAATATATTTGGATCACTATTACAATTGTTAGAGAGTAACAATGGATTGACCTATTTTAAGAAGCAACTATCTTTTCTGATCTAGATCTCTACTCTACCTTTAAACTAGATCCTCACTGATCAAATATTCTATTGCAGCTCTATTTGGATGTTCTTTCCTTAATCAAAATCCCATCTGCTTTTTCCTTCACTCTTCATATCAAAACTCATACATACATTCAGTCCAAACTTGACCTTGCATATATATGATAAGCCTTGTCAAGTCAGCCTAAATAACCTTCCAAATAAATAATAAAAATTAATTTTGTCAGCTGCATATAACCAATTAAACATAAAGTGTAAACTGCTGTTAGTCAGCTGACACTAAATGCATAACTCGGTTAACACTGTAATCATTCAATGCCCGACTGTTACTGTAATGCCCGAGTGAACTCGGTTACAAATGAAAATAATTTTGGTCTTCTTCAATGCACAAGAGAGCTTGGCATATACTGATGTAGGACCATCTTGGGTCATTGGCAATCCTGCACAACCAAAAAAGATGTTTTCTTACAGTTCTTTAATTTGTTCTTTGCCGCTTGGGTTCTGCTGCTTGGGCATGCTTGTCTCTCTCGCTAAAGTTCTGTTGCTCAAGCATACTTGTTTTTTTGTTTCTCATTCATGCTTTAACCAATGGGTTTCCTATTGCTCAAGTTTCTTTTTTGATGCTTGGGATCTATTTTCCTTTTACTCATGGTGTTCTTTTCCCGAGTCTCTCTATTGCTCGGTCATGCTTTGCCCGAGATGCTTATTTTGGAGTTGGATCCAGTGACCAACTTCTCAATTAATTTTGATGGCTTATTTGATTTGGGGTCTCTCATTGGGATCTGTGTGGACATAAATTTGGGTCTCACTTATGGATTTGAGTGCCGACTTCTTTGGTGGACTCTTGTATACATTCTTTGTTATGTTCTTATGTTCAGGTATCATTCTTAGAGTAAGAAGGCAAATGTTTAGATATTGAGATCAAATTTCTATGATCTCTATTGTATGAAGATCTTACTTTAATTCATTGAATATATGGCTGAAATTGGGAAGGCCGTACAGCCTAGCATGTAATGATTTTGATCAATTTAATATAAAGAATCTATGTGTTTTCTTCTCTCACTGTGTTGTTTGGCTTCCACATTAGCTCTGCAAGGTGGTTTGGTGGTTGGGAGTGCCTTGGGCCCCTGATCCTTACCTCCCTTGCGTCAGGTGGTATCAAATAATTGTTGAGATCTAAGTTACTTCTTGTAAACCCTAACCCTAGTTGGTACTATTACAGGGTATCAGATTGTGATCTGACCTACAATTGTGATCTGACCTATAATTGTAGAGGTATTAAAGATGGTTCGCGGGAGAGGAAATGTAGATCCAGGTCTAGTTGATATGCTTGGACAGATGGTTTCTAGATTGGAAGCTATTGAGATAGCACAATGTAGAGGAAGACATCTTGACGATGTTAGTGATGATGAAATTGAAGAGGTTCAAGGTGAAGCTGAACCTGCACCTATGATGAATCAAGAAGAAGAGCAATTCCTATGAGCCTTGATAAGTTTGAAATCCACACCTCAGTTCAATCCTCCTAAGTACAGTGGAAAGTTTGATTCTGATGAATTCATTGACTGGATAACTAAGATGGAAAAGTATTTTGAATATGAGAATGTAGCAGAGGATAAGAAGGTGAAGATCGCAAGTACAAAATTGAAAGGACATGCATCCATATGGTGGGAACATCTACAATTGGATCGAACAAAGAAAGGTAAAGACAAAATCAAGGTATGGGATAAGATGGTGGACAAATTTAAAGGTAAGTTTCTACCTTGTGCTTATCAGATTAACCTGATTAGGAAAATGTAAATCTTGAATCAGAAGTATAAATCTGTGAAAGACTATACTGAAGAATTCTATAGATTGGATATCGGATCTGGACATGTTGAAGATGAAGTGGAAAGAGTTGCAAGATATCTGAATGGATTGAGGAGTTCTATACAAGATGAAATCACTTTGATTAAGATGGAAAGCATTGAGGAGGCATATCAATTTGCCCTAAAAGTTGAGGAAAACTTGAACATAAGATATGAACAAAGACAAAGAGGAAGAGGAGGTAGATTCCCTAGAGGGAGAGGTAGATCTCATGGTGAAAATAGTAGATCCAAACCACACAAGTTAGTTTAAGAGACATCTCAAGATAAAGGAAAGACTAAATGGAAATGTGAAAGTTCATACTGAGGAAGAGGTAATTACTCCAGAGGTTGATATAGTAGAAACGGTTTCCAAGTAACTTGTTACGATTGTGGTAAAGAAGGACATAAATCCTTTGAATGTACACATATAAGAAAGAAAGGTGGTAGTAGTAGAATAAATGATTTAGTGAAAGAGGAACCATCCAATGACCTAAGAGTAATCTCATGATTAGAAGGATACTATGGAGTGAGAAGGATAAGAAAGATCCGATCAGGAAAAGCTTGTTCAAGACCAGATTTAGAGTTGTAGACAAAGTTTGGAAGGTGATTGTTGACAGTGTAAGCTCAGAGAATTTGGCATCTGAAGAAATGGTTGTAAATTTGCGGTTGGATGGGATGAAATATCTGAAGCCCTATCAGATCTCATGGATCAAGGATGAGCATACATTAATGGTGAGTGAACAATGTTTTTTTAATCTAAAAATTGGAAAGTACTATGATAAGGTGTTGTGTGATATTATGCCTATGGATTGTTGTCATATTTTGTTGGGTAGACCTTGGAAAAATGATAGACATGCTATACATGATGGAAGGCTAAATATATATTCTATTTGGGTTGATGGTAAGAAGCAAATTTTGTTACCTTTGATTGAAGAATCTATTGATGAGTCATGCACATCTCTGAAATTTTGTTTGATGGAAGGTAGACAGTTTGTTAAGGACTTGAAAAGAAATGATATCTATTATTCTTTGATTCCTAACAAACCAAGTAAGAATGTAGAAGTTGACATTCCTATATAAGTTGGAAAGTTTCTCACTGAGTATAAGGAGATATTTTTTGATAATGTACCTGATGGTTTTCTACCAATGAGAGATATCAATCACTGTATGTATTTGATTCCTGCAGCTAGTTTACCAAAAAAATCACCACATAGGTCAACACCGACCCAAAATGAAGAGCTTAACCAACAAGTTCATGAATTGTTGAAGAAAGGTTTGATCTGAGAAAGTTTGAGTCCATGTGCAGTGCCTGTTGTATTGGCACCTAAGAAGAATGGAGAATGGAGAATGTGCACTAATTCTAGAGCAATAAACAAGATCACAGTGAAGTATAGGTTTCCTATACCGAGAATGGATGACATAATGGATTGTTTGAATGGAACAAAGTATTTTATCAAAATTGATTTGAAGAGTGGATATCATCAGATCAGAATCAGAGAAGGTGATGAATGGAAGACTGCTTTCAAGACAAAGGAAGGTTTGTATGAGTGTTTGGTTATGCCTTTTGGTTTAAATAATGCAACCAGTACATTTATGATGTTAATGAATGAAGTTTTGAAGAAATTACCAAATAAGTGTGTGATTGTATACTTGGATGATATTCTTATATTTAGTAAGAATAGAGAAGAACATTTGATGCATATAAAACAAGTATTGCAGAGATTGAAAGAGGAAAAGTTACTGAAAAATATGAAGAAATGTTCCTTCATGAAAGAAGAGCTTGTGTATTTTGGATTTGTGATTTTAGCTTATGGTTTGAAGATGGATCCTGAGAAGGTTGAAGCTATACTGAATTATCCTACACCTGATAATGTCATTGAGGTAAGATCATTTCATGGAGTGGCAAGTTTTTACAGGAAGTTTATCAAAAATTTCAGTTCTATTTGTAATGCTATGACTGAAACAATGAGGGGAGACAAAAGAGAATTCAAATGGACACATGGAGCTGATAAATTTTTTGAGACTTTGAAGTTAAAGGTTGCCAAATTACCTTTGTTATCATTACCTAATTTCAATAAGATATTTCAAGTTGAATGTGATGCAAGTGGAAGTGCAATTGGAGCTATATTGACTCAAGAAGGTAAACCTGTTGCTTTCTTTAGTGAAAAGTTGAATGATGCTAAGAGGAAATAGTCTGTCTATGATCAAGAGTTCTATGCTATTGTTCAAGCTATGAAGAAGTGAAAACACTACTAAATTCCAAATGAATTTGTGTTGTATACTGATCATAAGGATTTACAGTACTTGGGTAGTCAAAATAAGTTGAATCAGAGACATGATATTAAATGGGTAGAGTATTTGCAGAGCTTTAAATTTGTGATTAAACATAAGAGTGGAGTTTCTAACAAAGTTGCTGAGGCATTGAGAATAAGAAGATCTATTTTGACTGAAATGAGAATTGAAGTTCTTGGTTTTGATGATATGAAACATTTGTATGAAAGTGATCCTAATTTTTTAGAGCAATGGAGAGTGTGTAGATAACCTAATACAAATCAATCAAGTAAGTATGAAGATTATTTCCTTCAATAAGATATGTTGTTCAAAGGTATTCAGTTGTGTATACTGAGAGGTTCAATGAGAACTAATTTGATTAAGGAGAAACATAGCAGTAGATTGGCTGGACATTTTGGTATTGATAAAACAATGAGTTTTCTGAAGGAGAGGTATTTTTGGCCTCAGTTGTATAAGGATGTTAAAAAATTTGTGAAAAGATGTGGAGTTTGTCAAGTTGAAAAAGGAGTAAGTCAGAATACTGGTTTGTATACACCTATTACTATTATTGAGAAACCTTGGAGTGATATCAGCATGAATTTTGTTCTTGGCTTACCTAGGACAACAAGAGGTAATGATTCCATATTTTTTGTTGTGGGTATATTTTCTAAGATGACACATTTCATACCTTGTAAGAAAACATAAGATGCAGTACATATAGCAAATATTTTCTTTAAGGAAATTGTCAGATTGCATGGATTACCAAGGAGTATCATCTCTAACCGAGACAGTAAGTTTGTAAGTTATTTTTGAAGAACACTTTGGAAGAAGTTGGACACTGAGTTGAAGTTTAGTTCTACATTTCATCCAAAGACTGAAGGACAAACAAAGGTTGTAAACCAAAGTTTGGGTAATATGTTGAGGTGCTTAGTTGGAGACTCACCAGGAAATTGGGATTTGATGTTGGCACAAGAAGAGTTTGCATACAATAGTTCAGTAAATAGAAGTATTGGAAAGACACCTTTTGAGATTGCTTATGGCACACAACTGAGAGGTATATCAGATTTGAGAGATATTGTTGGTGAAGAGAAAATAAGTGTTGAAGTAGAGGAATTTGGAGAGTTTATGAAGGAATTGCATGAAGATGTAAAATAGAAGCTGAAGAAAGGTAATCAGAAATACAAAGATAGTGCAGACAGATCAAGAAGACATAAAATATTTGAAGTTGGTGATGTTGTAATGGTTCATCTAAAGAAAGGAATATTTCCTATTGGAACATATGGTAAACTAAAGATGAAGAAATTTGGTCCTTGCAAGATACTGAGAAGATTTTACAGTGAAAATTCTAATGAAGTAGAATTACCTGTTGACATGGATATATCACCTATATTCAATATTTCAGACTTGTATGAACATCATGAACCTAATAAAGAAGTGACTGCACCAAGTGATTATCCAAAGAAATAGATAGAATAAGTTGAGAAGATTCTGAAACAAAGAATTGGTAGAAGCACAAGAGGAAAAGAATACATGGAGTATCTGGTAAAGTGGAAGAACATAGAGATTGAGGACTCATCTTGGATTTATCAATCTAAGTTAGATTAATTTCAGGTTGGACCTGATACATGATTCAGAGAATCATTTGTTTTAACCCTAGGTGTCTGATGCAGGAGCATATTGGGTCATTGGCAATCTTGCACAACCAAAAAATATGTTTGCTTACAGTTCTTTAATTTGTTCTCTGTCACTCGGGTGATGTTGCTTAGGCATGCTTGGGTTGTATTTCTCGAGCATACTTTTTTTCTATTTCTCAGTCATTCTTTAACTGACAGGTTTCTTGTTGCTTAGGTTTCTCTTTTGACACTCAGGTTCTATTTTCCTATTAATCAAGGTGTTGTTTGCCTGAGTCTCTCTGTTTCTTGGTCATACTTTGCTCGAGATGCTTATTTTGGAGTTGGATCTGGTGGCCAACTTCTCAGTTAATTTTTATGGCTTAATTGATTTGGGGTCTCTCATTGGGATCTGTGTGGACCTAAATTTGGGTCTCACTTATGGATTTGAGCACCGAATTCTTTGGTGGACTCTTGTATATATTCTTTTGTATGTTCTTATGTTCAGGTATCATTCTTAGAGCAAGAAGGAAAATGTTTAGATATTGAGATCGAAGGTCTGTGATCTCTGTTGTATGAAGATCTTACTGTAATTCATTGAATATATGGTTGAAACTGGGAAGGCCTAACAACTCGGCATGTAATGATTTTGATCAAGTTAATATAAAGGATCTCTATGTTTTATTCTCTCACTATGTTGTTTGGTTTCTGCATTGGTTCTAGAAGGTGGTTTGGTGGTTGGGAGTGCCTTGGGCCCCTTCTCCTTACCTCCCTTGTATCATATACTGACTATGCTCAGTTTAGGTCTAGAAATTTGTGTAACATCACTACATTTGTGTATACATCCATGACAATACACAATTGAATAATTGTCATCAACAATCTCCCTTTTTGGCATTGATGGAAACACAACATGTCATAATACAAAGAATTATAGAGAAACATGAATAACGATAAATTTTTTTTATTAATGTCCTTAGCTTCATTCTGATTCTCATCCAGAAAACTCCCTCTTTCTTCACAATATCTGAATTACAGATTTTTCCCTCTTACTTCAATCTTTGTTTCTGATAAAATTTCTCCCTTTGTCATCAATCATCTTTCCTTTAATAATTTATTTGGTATGACATCAATAAAATCTCACTCTTTCACAACCAATGCCAAAGACTTTATCTAATGAATTGTAGTGTACCTGATGTACTGATTCATATACAATAAGCTATGACAATCTGCATCAACATGTTAGATCTTTATCGTAGCTTGGTTGATGCATCACTAATCTCTCCATTAGTGAGCCTTAGTTAGGGGAATTACCCCTAGCTTTCCTCTAAGATACAAGAATGTATCCTTAGGTAAAGGTTTGGTGAATATGTCTACAATTTGTTCTTTAGTATTCACATATTCCAACCTTACTTCCTTGTCTTGAACCAATTATCTCAAGAAATAATACTTTATTACAATATTCTTAGTCTTAGTATGAATCATAGGGTTCTTTGAAATGTTAATAGCACCAGTGTTGTCACAGTAGAAAATAACTGGTTCTTTGATTTCATCCTTCATACCTGACAACAACTATTTGAACCATATGATATTTGAACAATTTATTGCTGCAACAAGATACTTTTCCTCTGATTTAGACTGAGAAATATAGATACCATCCTTCATCTAATGAACTTGTAAACCAACAAAAAAATTGATTTCTCCAACCATAGACATCTCAAATTCCTTACTCATAGCTTCGAAGAATGCTTTGCATAAATAATCATATCCAGTAAACAGTATATCATCAACAAATATTTTGGCTAATAGTATCTTGTTCTGAGGTCCTTCTTTGATGTACAAGCTACTATTGTCATTATTTATCTGAAATCCAATACTTATCAGGTAACCATGCAATCTTTCATACTAGGCTCTAAGATATTTTTTTATTCCATACAATGCTTTGTGCAGTTTGCATACAATATTTATTTTGTTAGGATCAACAAAACCTTCAAGTTTCTCAATATAGACTTCCTCTTCAAGAATTCCATTCAAGAATGTAGATTTTACATCCATTTGGTATACCTTGAATCCTTTATGTGCAACATATTCTAGAAGAGTTTTGACTCCTTCAAGTCTTGCAATAGGAGAATAAGTTTCTCCATAATCAATGCCTTCTTCTTGAGCATATCCTTTACACACTAATCTTGCCTTGTTTCTAGAAACTTCACCTTTTCATTCATCTTGTTTCTGAAAACCCACTTAGTACCAATCACATTATTGTCTTTTGGTGTAGGTACAAGAGTCTAGGTTTTGTTCTTTTCTATCTGCTCAATTTATTCATTCATGTCTTCTATCCAACTTTCATGATTCAATGCATCTTTAATGGTTCTAGGTTCAATTTCACTAAGAAAAAATGTACCTTTAAGTTTGTTCCTTGTCATTATACCTTTTGTCTGATATCCAATTATTTTCTCAAGTGCATGATGCCTTCTGACATATTTGGAAAGTATAGGTTCCTTCCTCTTTGATTCTAGGCTTGCTCCACTAGGTTCACCATGCTCAAACATTCTATTATGCTCTTCCAACTGATACTCAAGTTCCATAGTCTGAGACTTGGGTGCCTTTTTCTATGACTTGGGTGCCTCTATCCATGACATGATTCCCTCTATCTATGACTTAGTTTATTTAGTCTGAGACTCAATTCCCTCTGTCTGTGACTCGGTTTCAATAGTTAGCAGCTTGGGTTGCACAGGTTGCAACAAGGTTTGTGCTGATGAATTCATTGGTTGACATTGTTGTTGTCCAATCATAATTGCCCGTGTCTTAGGTATAGTATCAGGTTCATAATACACAAAGTTCATGTATTCCTATTATTCCAAGTCTCGTACTTGTCCTTCTTAAGTGATTTCTTGAGTCACCATTATGTTTTCTGATAATCTTAAGTTCCTTAATATTTTTGAGTCCAATCATTCACTAAATATTTTGGTCCTGTAGTCTTTCCATTCTTGGAAAAGTGTAAAGTTCATTTGCTAAAAATTTGTTTGAACAGGCTTGAACACCTTTGAACATCCTTGAACAGGTTTGAACTTAGTTCAAACTGGTTCAAGCTAGCTCAAGGTGGTTCTTATTTCTAAATAGGTTTGACAGGTGTATGAAGTTGGCAAAAATTATTTATGTGTTTATAAGTCGCGGGAATACTGAGGCTGAAAAAGAAGAAGGAATTTGGACATATCAGTATGTGATGTATTGCTTGAAGATTTTCTCGGATGATTGAAGAGCTTGAAATATGTTTAACATATGTGAACCATCTTGAACTTTTTTCAAGGGTATTCAAAGGTTTTCGAAGAAGACACGAGACATAAAAGAAAAGAAAAGAAAGTAATCTTCCGACAACTTAATAGTGGGTCCTACGAAAATGAGGGATTTAATGTAGGAGAGTAGTGGCACCGGTTAATATGTCCAAGGTGTAAAATCAATCATTAATCTGTATGGCATGAAAGTTGGTGCAAGTAACATTAATGAATTGTATGCATAATCTGTCACATCACACCTTTAGCTTTTATTGCCATAAAGATTTGTAATTAATAATTAAGTCTTTCACAATCTCTATTTAAGCATGTCATTCCGCTCATATTTTGAAATATTGTCACTTTAGAGAAACAAGCGGATGGAAGGTAAGGATCTTGGAGCTCTAGTATTTAGAGGTTTCTATAGAACAAGGTGAGTTAGACTTCCCTCACTGTAACATTTTTAAATTTAAAATTGCAAAAATATTCAAAGGATTTTGTGGTAGATGCAAGATTGTTACAGTTATGAAGTCTTCTTTTCACCTATTTGGGAGTGTTTCGAGTCTGGTTTGTGAAGGCCCAATTGTGATAGACACTGAATTGGGGGATATGAATTAGAAGGGTTATCAGAAAGGCTTTCCAATTCCCTAGAAAAAATTCCATCTTTGGAAATTCTACATAGAGGAATCTGCATTGCCGCTACATTTTCTCCCGTAGTAATTTGCCCTGAGCTGATTTATGAATGCATTCACAACTATGACCAAAGAACTGAGTCGATTATTAAAAGGGATGGTAGTGTCTTATTGTCTGTTAATAGGAAAATTGTATCCCTAGCTTTTCAAATTCTAGAGCAGACCTTTTCTACCTTTTCCCCTGTACAATCCCTTGTCAAAATCAAAGAAAATGTGGATGGAAATCATACTTCTATGCCTAAGAATTGGTTATTAAACCCTCAAAGGGGAGGTTCGCATCTGCCCAAAAATTTCAATAGAAGTCATGTAAGCTCATATATTAGCAATATCATGGTGATGTTGTAGAGGGTAAAAGGATCCCCAGAGACTTACTTCTTTTCTGGCTGGTTATTTTGTTATGTTCAAATTGTCCTGGAAGGAAAACAAATCTTGGACTGGGCTGAGTTAATTTATAGCTCCATGAGAGAGAAAATTAATAACTTGAAACTTACTGGGAGTAGTTTTTTCATGTCCTCCTATCTTATGTATTATTTATCCTATAGTCGACAATGGAGTGGAATGCCTCATGAGCATTGGTTAGATGGTATGTGCATTTACAAATATTTTCCTATCTTGCACAGAAATAATATAATAAAAAATTATAGGAGAGTACATGATACCTTTATGGGAAAGATCTGTTTCAAATTAAATAGAGACTCTGCTAGAAGGATGAGCTCGGAAGCTCAGGGGTTTGTGACTAAGTTTGGAATCTTCTACACCCAGTTCACTAGGTTCACCTACATTAGGGTTGGCAGCTTTGAGGATTCTCCCATAAGGTTGCCTAGGTATGCCTTTGACTATTTTGTTCTTGCAGAAGTCTATAGGAAAATTGCTACTGTGCTTAAAAGATTCCTCCCTGAGGAAGAATGGGAAAAAGTGTTCCCAATACAACTAGGTAAATTTTCATGTGCTTCTATGGAAGATGCAATAAACATAGGGAGTGACTTAAGGCATTTTGATTTCAAGTTTTACATTGAAAGAGAAGGATTTGACAATAAGAACTTTGCCAGTGGAAGCCTAGGGCTTAGGTCTCATATGTTTCCCATTCCCCATCTTGAATATTTTTGGGAGGAATACTCCGATGAGTCTAAAGTTAAAGAAAGAGAACACAACAGTCTATGTATATCCCAGATTCTATCTATGAGACTATAATTCAATGTAGAAGGGGTAACTGATGAAGTTTCAAATTTGATTGAACCAAATTTCAAGAGACTAATAGGAAGTAGAGAATATGATATTGATTGGAAAATAGATGAAGAAGATGATATTAAATAGAGAACGCAACATGTGCTTTAGTTAACCAAAAAATGGCTGCAAACAAAAAGGAAACAAAAGTAGTCTATCCCTAAATCAGTTGAAGTTAAGACTTCATCTTTATCTTCTCCTCCCTCTATTTCTAATTTTTATAAACCAATTGACAATGTAGGTTCCTTGGGGAAGTAGTGAACTAGGAGTTCCAAGAAGAAGCCTATTGTAGAGCCCTTTCTTATAGTTTCTCCTCAAAGGGTTACCAGATCAAAGACCTGATCCCGAAGAAAAGAAAAAATGGCTCAAGAGAATGTTGAGACAATCAATTTAGAAGATGATAAGTTCGGTGATATGAGTTACCAGATTGGAGAAAATGAGCAAGTAGGGAAGGATCTTTTTTATCTTGACGATGTAACACTAGATTAGATGGACACGCTGGAAAAAGTAACTAAGCAACCGGCTGTAGCGAATACAACACCAAAATGGATGACTACCTTCGTCAATAAGAAGCAAATTTTGGTTCCTATTTCCATCGCAGTGCAAGATATTGTTAGTAAGTATGTTCAGAAGACCCCTAAGGTGAAAAAGGTTAAGAGCACCACCCAGATTTTTGTCGACATAAATAATGGAAAATAGAATGCCAAAGTGGCTACTTACAGGTCGAAGGAAGAAAAATAGGAAGTTGTAGCTGAATACTTTGAGGTGACCAAAATTGAGCCGGGGACCATGGATAGAGCGGGAAAAAATGGCTCAACAAATGTTGATGACATCCTGGTAGGATAGCAAAGAGAAAAAGGAACTGAAGCAGACAATCGTGTCACTATCCTAGTTTATTAATGCCTTCTGCAACTTCGATGCCACGCCATTGATCCAGTCTCCACAAGTCTTTAATCTAAACTCTATAGAAAGCAAGGACCTACTAAACCAAGTCCAGCGCGGTCATGTCCTAGTGTCTTCTATGGGCGAATGGATGAATGTGGTAATCAATAGAGGTCTCCAATATATTAAAGAATCACATCTAGTTCTTCACAATATCGAGGCTATAATGGGGGAATTATAAACTTAGCGAAAGGTCTGGGATGGAGAGGAAGAGAAGTGTGTCTCAGCAATGAGAAAATTTCTAGAGATAGACAGGTATGGCTTCAACAAGTTTTGCACAGAGAAGTCACTAAAGTCCACTGAAGAATCAATTTTATTCATACTCAGAAAGAATATAAGCTGGCGGATTTCTATCATTAGAAATACCATTACTGAAATCAAGGATTATGAAGCTAAGGCAAAATAGATTCAGAAAGCTATGCTGAATGAATTAAAAATTATCAACTTCACTTATACCTATTTAGAAGCTTATGGAGAATAGGAATTAAAAGGATCCCTGGAATCATTTGACTCTGCCATGAAATCAATTAAAGAAAAAGATAATCCGAAGGACACAGATCTCACACAAATGGCAAGGATCGAGTCAATGCTATACTTGTGTGTTGATCAACTACCTGGGCTAGTGGAAAAGGTAAAGAAGCTGAAATGGAGCATGGAGGCCTCAATGGCCTGAATCCTAAATTCAAAGGTCCCACATCTGCAAGTTGCCAAGGATCTGATTCAAGCTTACCAGAAATGGAAACCCACTCAAACCGCTGCCGAAGAGGACAAAAGCCCAACAAGAAGCGAGGAGTGTGTAGCTAAAAAGGAGCCCGAGTTGGATAGTTAGTTTCTTTTCTTTGAATTTTCATGAAAACTTCTAAGGACATGTGTCCTCCTTAATTTGGTTATGTTTTATAATTGTTTTCAGGAGAGATCAAGTTTTCAGGGAGATCTCTCATCATTTTAAAAACTATAAATAGTGCTGCTGGAAACTAGGAAAGGGTTTGAGAAACTTATCATAACTGAATATTTTAATTTTGGGTGTGATAGTTTTTAGAGATTTAGTGACAAATATTGACTGAATTTGGTAATACTATTAAAAAAGGTAGATTTTACATTGTTTCTTGTGTTGCAATTTCGGAATACATTATGATTAAGCTTTCAAATCTATGTTATTTGGAATGAATAAACAAGTGTTCTGTGTTGACATTCTATTTTATTCTATGGTGCATTTTTGTGAATTCATAGTAGCCTAATTCTATCCATATTCTATTATTTTATAGTTTTTGATCATTTAATTTCATGCAATCATTGCTACTAGAAAAACTGTGTTTTTTTTCTCTCTCTTTCTACATTTGTCTATCTTTTCTAAAGTAATACTACCATGCTTCTCATCTAAGAATGAACAAGTTCCTTTATAAAATTTTAGGTTAAAATTTAAAAGTATAGAATTGGTGTTATCAAAATATTGAAAATTATTTCTAGGGAGTTGTACCTAAATCAAATTCAGAGGGAAGTGAGCTAAGAACACTTACCCAAATGATAGTTGTTATTTTTCTTTCAAAAGGGTTATAGAGTTATTCTATGAAAGATATATTGAAGGACAAATCTGTTTGCTAACAAGTCCTCAGGCTCTTTACTACTCCGTTCTTCAATTCTCTCTACAAACTCATCAATCTTTACATGTATACTTTATATGACTTTATGAGTAGAAAGATTCAAACATTTATATGCTTTTCTTTTACAAGAGTACCCTAGGAATATGCCTTCATCACCTTTGACATCAAATTTTCAATTTATTGCTTCCTTTAAGATGTAAGATTTACTTCCAAATACTTTGAAATAATGAACATTGGGTTTATAGCCATACCATAATTTAAAAGGTGTCTACTCAGTACCTTTCTTCAGTTGAACTCTATGCAAGGTGTGTACTGCAGTGCTGATAGCTTCCTTCTAGTATTTCCAGTAGCAACATTCTTTTCAATCATCAAGGTTCTTGCACAATCCATAATGGATATGTTTCTTCCTCTTGCTATCCCGTTTTGCTATGGTGTACCCGGGGTAGATACTTGTCTCTTGATTCCTCTTTCATTGAAGAATTTATTGAAATCATTAGAAATAAATTCACCTCCTCTATCAGATCTTAGGCATTTAAGTTTCTTTCATGTTTCCTTCTCAACTCTGGCAAGGTACCACTTGAATTTATGAAAAGCTTCTAATTTTTCTTTGAGAAACATGACAAACATCATTCTAGAATGGTCATCAACAAATAGAATGAAATAATTCTCACCTGTGTAACTTTTTGTTCCAATTAGTCCACACAGATCAGTATGCACCAACTCCAAGACTTTTTCAGTGTTGTAATTCTTTCTCTTGAAACTAGTTTTCCCATCTTCTCAATTTGACATTGTTTGCATATTTCCAATTCAGGTTTCTTCAAAATAGGAATACCTCTCACTCTTTTTTTATTGCTTATGTTTGTAACCACCCTAATTTGGTCTGCTCTGACCTTAGATCCTATTTTCCATAAGTGTGATTATACCCCTAATTATGTCTAGACAATTCTTAAATTTATTGGCATAATTCATTAAATCAAATTTAATATCCTAAGTGGTTTTAATCACTAAATCAAATTAATTTCCTTAGCCAATTAAATCAATTAAATAAAAAAAATTGAATTAAATAAAAAATAATTCAATTCAATCAAAATATGGCTAAACTAATTAATAAAGGGAATTAAATAAATCCCCAAATTACATTTCCATTTACAAAAGGGAAAGTCAATTCCCTAACCAATGGGAGTGAAATCACTTGGATCACCTCACATGGATCACCAAAGATTCAATCTCCACATCTCTTCCACTTTAAATCTCATCCTCTCATTCATTTAATTCTTCTATAAATAGAATGAATTTTAAGCTCAATGGGCCCCCTAATTTTAGAAGTAAACTTATGTTGCTAGCATTCTTAGAAATCTTAATGCATTTTAGAGTAAATCTTGATTGCATTTTTATAATCTTCAATTCTAGAACTAAAATGAACCATTTCTTGAGCATTTAGGCTAATTTCAATTGAATCTTCCATTCTAGGTTGTATATGTCACTGATTAATGCATAATCTGAGGGCAATTATAGCATTCTTCACACTCCTCTTAGATAGGAAGAAATAAGTCAGTTTTAGTGTTTAATTATATGGCTTATTCTATGTTTTACACTAATGTAATGAATTATTGAAGTGTTGTGTTGCAGCTTGCAAAAACCACAAAATACACACATTTTTGGCACCCACCGTGGGGCAGATTCTTAGATTTTACCTCATTTATTCTTCATTTTAAGCTATTTTCTCTTCTCTATTTGCAGGTACAGGGTCACCTTTAGTGATCAAGGCTCATTTTAAGGAAATTGCATCGCATCTCAGAAAGTGCATCGCATCCCAGATTTTGAAGCTCGTATCTAGGGAACCTTGAATCACTTCTAGTTAATTCTGGGTCATTTTCAGGAAATACAGTCGCAATTAGGGAAAATAGGATCACATCTGGTTTTTTCATTTGAAATTTGAAAAATCTAACCATTAACCTTTGGATGTTTTATGTCTTTGTCATTTAAAAAACCTAATAATTGTTTGCAGATTGCAGTCTATACCCTTTTTTCTTAAAAAGGTGGAAAAGGGATTGTTAATTTGTGTTTTTACAAGTTTTAATAGATTAAATTGTCCTTAGTTCTTCAAAGTTTCAAATTAAAAAAACATTTTCTAATCATTTGTTAAATCAATCAGATGAGTATGCTCTTTTCCTTCAAGGAAAATCAGAAAATCAAAAGTTGAATTAAAACTTGAGAGGAATTTGGAGTAAATGAACAAGGCAAACAAACTCATTATTTAATTAATTTTGGAAAAGTAAAGAAGGAAAATCATTAAAATTTGTGGGACTAATTGAACAAGATTCACCGTTTAATTTCCCTTTGGACAAGTAATTGAACAACACAAGTCACCTAAATTTTGTGGAAAAAAGAACATCATTGTCTAAATTTGGGATTTGCAATTGAACAAGCAAAGCATTAAATATTGTGGTCAAAGAACAAACAAACTTTTCTTTCAAGTACTTGTGTTTTCATTACTTAGGAATATATAAATCAAACTTAAGCTTTCTTTTCAGTCTCACTAGAGGATTTTCTCTTCCTTCCAAGTGGGGGAATAAAAAACTCAATATGGGGGATTGAGTTGTGAGTGAATTTGTTTGAGGAAATGAGCAAGTGATTGAAGTGTTTTTGGGAGAAAATGACTTGGACTAGGAGAGAATTCTCTTCTTCTTTTGCAGAATCAGAAATATTGAAATCCTAAGCTTGCCAATCCTTTGTATGCTTATTAAACATTAGAGGGCCTACCAATTGAGGAAAAAATCTCTTGGGAATGACCCAAGTGAGGACAGGTTTTACGCCAACCCTTCTTACTCACTATAAATAATTGCTTCCATGTAGGCTAAAACCTCAAAAGATGGAATCGGTTTTGTTCTTGGAATTTCGACATCAGAACATGCTTGGGTATGTGTAGAGCGGAGCCACTTGAATCTTTCTTGCGAGACTACACATATTTGAGTACTCATAGGGATATACGCCTCAATTTTTCCTTATGCAATTATATGGGAGACGGTTTCAAATGGATTGCCCCATCATAAACAAAAATTTTGTAGTCAAACTACCTGATTCATCCCCGAAAGGGTTATAATCTTTGTGCAAGGAAAAAATTCATTGCCCTGAGATACTCGTCATTTTGTGCTGTCACTTACATTTGGAGTTGGCTAATATGGTATCATAAAGAGAGCCATTGCATGCTTGGTGATAGCCATATTCTGATTAGCATTTGAGTGTGTACTTGAGTCAATGAGCAAAGATTTTCATCCTATTCTTAGACACTAGGTATTAAGGATGTGTTCATTCACCTCTAACAATGCAAAAATGCTTGATGTGTTTAAAATCTCATTAAAAAGATAAATCATTCAAACAAGAAACAAAATTCAATCTACTGGTTACATATTGTATTTTTCACTCACTGGAAAGTCTCAAAAACAACCTACTGTCAGACAAATTTGCACAAACTTCAAGACAAATCAGACAAAAACTTGACAGAACATCAGATAGTCACCTTTAGTTTGTCTTGGCTTGCATCTAGTTGTGCAAACTCACATTCAGTGTGCTAGCTTGCATCTGGTCAGTATTACATCATTTTTAGGGAGAAAGGTCGCATCTAGTATATCTAGGCTCGCATCTAGTTTAACATAAACTCACATCTAGTCTTTTTTATCTCACCTGCAAAATGTCGCATCCAAAATAGTGAGCAGTTGCACACTTTTTTATCAGAGAAAATCATTTTATTTGGGTACCCTTTTGGCTCCTTAGTCTGACCCTATTGCTTTTTATGGTCTCTCTATTGTTGTTTCAAAAAACAATTCAAGTATACCTTGCATGTCATTTTGGGCTCTTACAATTTTTCTCAAAATGTGTGGTCTATTCAATCTCAAAAAAACTTGATTCCCTGCTCATTATCAGGGCATTCTAACCCTTTGATGCTGGAGTCATTTACTTCCATCAAACAAAAAACAATCCTTACAATTTGGACACACTTATTTGGACAATTTGAGACCTCACTTGACACTATTGGGAAACTTTGGACATAGTTGAGATACAGCTTCATGGTTAACACAAGACGTAACAAGTATCTTACTGATGAATTAGAAGTACCTCCTAGATTGGTACACTTTCAAAAATGAGAAACATCTCCCAATCCTGTATTTGACATAGAGTCACCCGCACCTGCAATGGAAGCTCCTAGGAATAAATGAGCTACAGCATTTGAAGAATACAACAATGACAAGAGCCGAAGACAAGAAGATACTAGTAGTGAGGAATAAATTCACATCACTCACTCTTTGTTTGACTCAGAAAGTGATGGAGATATACCCAAAGAAAAGTACAATAGACTCAAGCAAAGTAGAAAATTCCAAAGAACATTAGAAAATATAATTGGTGAAGACAAAGAGAAATGCTTTCTACATCTAGCATCCATTGGAGTAAAATTACCTAAAGATTATGATGTTGAAAGGCTAAAGGAAAAAGAGATACCAACCCCTATCTCTATTCTCACCAAACATCTAACCTTGATGCAAGATGAACTTGCAACACAAAAACAAGAGAAGGTTAAACCAAAAACAAAATACTCTTTGGACTCCATTTGTCCATTTCCATTTGACAAGAGTATTAACATGATTCCATTTCCTCCCAATGTGGCAAGGCCTAAATATGACAAGCATAAGGGAGAGATTGATCTACATGACCATGTGAGAGATTTTTGTGCTCTAAGCATAGAATACATGCACAAACCAACATACCTAATGAGGTTATTTCTGGGAAGTCTAGGCGGAAATTCTATGGAGTGGTTCTCCAAACTCACACCTAAGGTGAAATGTTTTGAGGAGTTGATACAATGTTTTGTCCAACATTACTCCTACAATATACAACATGATGTAACTATGATGGAGTTGTGTAACACAAAATAAAGAACCGGTGAATCCTTTACACACTTTTTACAAAGGTGGAGGAAAATCTTTGCGAGGTATTCAAGAGCTATTCCCAAATTAGAAAAGATGGAAATCTTTATAAACAACTTGATACCTAAATTAAAATATTCTTTTCAAATACAATATTCACCTAGCTTTGATAGGATGATCAAGAATGCCATTCGTATTGAAGAGGTCATGGTTAAGAAAGGAGAAATCACCTTTCAAAGTGATAACAAATATACAAACTACAACAAAAGGCCTAAGTGGTGGAAATAAACCAAGAATGTTGTTAATGATGGAGTGGTAGACGCATCTAATGCTAATCCTAAACTAGTAGTATTTAATCTAATGAACATCATGCAAGCAAACAAAGAATCCAAGGTAACAACCACAATACATAAATCAAACAATGAAAACAACAAGAGTAGACCATGGACTTATAAACCTCAATGAAAATTCACTCCTTTGGGTGAACCTCTTGAGACTATTTTAAAGACACTCTTGGACAAAAAACTTCTTATAATTCCTGATTCAAAACCATGGGAACCAAAATTCAAACCGAAATGGTGGGATGATAACTCCCATTGTATCTTTCACAAAAACAAGGGACATAAGAGCAATAACTGTGTGAAGCTTAAACATGTTATACAAGACCTTATTGAAGGAGGTAAAATCAAAGTGGAGGGACACACCACTAATGAAGACCACACAACATTCAACAAACCATTCCCTAATTATGAGAAAGGGGAAGAATCTAAAGGAAAAGTAAATGAAGTAAACTACACCTACTTCAATAATGGTAATGTGATCAACATGTTGGACATTAAATATGAATCAATTAATGTGATCACTATCAAAGGTGTTAAAGACACATCTTCATAATCTAATGCAGTGACTCAAAGTCTAGCACAAGTCACAATCAAAGGACCTATTTCCTCATCAAAACCAACAACATCTTCCAAGGTACCTATTTTCACTATTCCCAAACTAGCAGCATCAAGACAAACAATTACCATTCCAACAACAAACTATAACTTGGTGGAGCAATTGCAATGAATCTCTGCTCAAATTTCTATCTTTGAGTTACTTAAAATCTCCTTAGTGCATAGGGAAGTTCTTGAACAAGCCCTATATTCTGCAAATGTGCCAAAATAAATTGATGTAGACAAATTCCAAGCAATGGTAAATCCTATCTCAGTACCACACTATCTTTATTTTTCAGAAGAAGATGACAAATCATTGACACATCCGCATAACCAACCCTTACACATTGAAGTCCTGATTCACAAATCCCATGTTAGATGTGTATTGATAGATGGAGGCGCAGGGTTGAACATTTTTACTCTCAATCTAATTAGGAAGTTGGGTCTCTCAGAACAAACCATTGATTCAAGAAGTAATATCACTATCAAAGCTTACAATGAATAAGAAAGATCCTTTGAAGGTCTAATTATTCTACCAATCAGAATAGGACCAGTTGAAAGAAATATGATATGTTAATTTCTAGATCTACCCTTGGCTTATAACATACTATTAGGGAGACCTTGGATCCATGAAATCCAAGAAGTACCATCTACTTACCACCAGTGTATCAAATTCCCACATAATGGGGTGGAAGTAACAATTCCTGCAGATGCCAGTTATACTTGCAACAATGTTAAAGCAGATAGTATGGTTCCTCATAACAAGGAAGTTCCAAAAGATATTGTACCTAAAACTACTAAAGACATGGTTATGAGAAGCTTTGGAAAGACCTTAAAACTTGAAGAAACTAGTATGGGAGAATACAATCTAGACATGACCCCATCATTAACAAAACTTCCATTATCTCCAAGACCTTATGGGAAACCTTCCTCATCTTTCACACCTACTACATCTAAAGAACCATAAATTCACAAAGAAACTAGTATGTTTAAAGCATCTACCTCCCAAGAGGATGAAAAGGAAGAAAAAGAAGTCTTGGCTTGGCTTTACAAAGGAGAACCAAAATAAAATGAGGTAAAACATGTGGAAATATCCCCATAAAAGTATGGTAAAGGATATGACCTTCTCAAACAAATGGGATATAAGGGAAAAGGACCTTTAGGAGACAAAGGAAAGGGACTTGTTGAACCTATACACATGGAATTCAGAAATACCAAAGATAAAACAAGACTAGGTTTCAATAATAAATTTGAAAACCCTACTTCAAGAGATGGTCCAATCTCTAATGAAGGAAGTGACGAAGAAGAAGAAACAGAACTAGAAAAATTGACCTATGAGAGATTATTGCATATTGGTATAGAGTATCTTAAATATCAAGGAGAAAGATATGTACCTAGCTTTGAGACAACACAAGACACTCATGTTCCTTTATTGACACAAGCTACTATTCAAGAAGTAGAGGAAACAACAAAAGGCACTCCAAAAGTGCCATTGATAGAAACAACTACTAAAGACATACCCCAACAAAAAGATTTACATCCTAACTAGGGGCAGTTGGTCAAAATTTCACATGTCCTAGATTTACCACACTTTGATCTACAAGTGGATAATAGGGTACATCAGGTAACTATTGATGAGTTTCTAAACAAATCAGATGATGAAATAACAGAGTCACATGATTATAAATGGGATGTCCTATCTGATGCTACCATGGACATTAAAGTAGATGTGATTCATCAGTTGGCACAAATATTTCAAAGAAGAGAGAGTTCTAACACTTCCCCTAATATTTTTGTCATTCAACAATCAGATGAGATACCATTACCAAGAATTCTTGATGAAGAAACTGGTGTTTTACTAGGTGTAGAGGACATTATGAGACTACAAGCAATGAGTTCCATTATTTTGAGAGAAGAAGAAGATGGCTCAACTGATAAGTCACTAGAGTTAGGTCCACATATTACTAATAATGACCCTATTAATGATGGTTTAACTCTTGATGATCTAAACGCTATAGAAGTTTACCTAACAAAACATGTTTTGTCAGTTAATAGTCTTGACGCTAACGCAATTTTGTCCTTACCAAACTCTGATTCATCATCCTTGATAATCCTTGACTTAATTGATTAGATGAATTCAGATCCTAATCCTATTATGAACTTCCCTAATGACTACACTTTGGCTTGCTACCTAAATGCTTGTGAACCTTATCCTTCTTCCACCAATGCAAGGAGCGTGAACATGTTAGAGGAGCATATCAAGTTTCTCAGTCAGAAATTGAAAAATAAAAAAGAAGAAAAGAACTGATGGTGAAAACCACATTGTGGCAGTATTAGATTCTAAAATAGTAAAAATAAAAGATGTATCTGATGGTGAAAACCTCCAGAGGTGCCAAAAGATGGGATTCTTGATATCCTCCCTAAGCACTTTCAAGAAAGATCTTCATTTTTGATATAACCAACACAACCAGTTAACTTGGGCACTGTTGAAGTTCCTCATATTATTCACCTAGCACAATCCTTGTCAAAAGAGGAGAAGATACAATTCACTGAGTTCTTGAAAGAGAAAAAGATCAAATTTGCATGGTCTTACCCAGATATGCCTGGACTAGATCCTAAATTAATAATTCACCATTTATCTATAGCTCCTGGGATCAAACCTGTGAAATAGAAACTAAGAAAGATACATCCTCATGTTGCATTACCGGTGAAAGCAGAGCTAGAAAAATTACTGAAAGGTGGATTCATAAGAATCATTGCTTACGCAGGATGGATTTCTAATGTGGTACCAGTATCTAAAATAGATAAATCTATCAAAATCTATACTGACTTTAGAGACTTGAACAAAGCATGTCCTAAAGATGATTTTCCACTACCAAACATTGATATGATCATAGATCTAACATCAGACTATCAAATGTAATTATTAATGGATCGTTTCTTGGGCTATAACAAAATTAAAATTGCTCCCTAAGACCAAGAGAAGACTGCACTTACATGCACATTGGGAACCTTTTGTTGGAATGTTATGCCATTTGGATGAAAGAATGCAGGTGCAACATACCAAAGAGCTATGACTGCCATATTCTATGATATGATACATAAAAACATAGAGGATTACGTGGATGATACCTTAGAAAAATAAAAAGAAAGGACTACTCATATTGAAGAGTTGTGGAAGATATTAGATCACATGGAGCAATTTCAACTTAGGCTTAATCCAAAGAAATGTGCCTTTGGAGTTCAATTAGGAAAGTTGCTAGGGTTTTTGTATCAGCAAAAGGAATTGAGGTGGACCTTGAAAAAGTTAAAGCTATACTATAAATGATTCCTCCACGCAACATTAGTCAAATGAGGACATTACATGAAAGACTCCAGTCAATCAGGAGATTTATGTCATAGCTTGCAGACCGAGCACAACCTTTTACTAAATTTCTACATAAGGGTGTCACCATCAAATGGGATGAACATTGTGAAAATAACTTCAAAGAATTAAAAGAGTACTTGGCTACTCCTATTCTCATGGAACCCATTTGTGGAAATCCATTACTCCTATACATTTCAGCTACAACTACATCAATGGGAGTATTGCTGGCACAAGAAGATGAAAGTAAAAAGCAAAGAGCAATCTACTATATCAGCAAAATACTAGTATCTTATGAACTCAATTACAATATAATTGGAAAATATTTCTTAGTAGTTATCTTTGCATCACATAAATTGAGACATTATATGCTATCACATATATTAAATCTCATTTCAAAGATAGATCCTTTGAAATAACGCTTAAGAAAGAGAACATTAACATAAAGACTAGCAAAGTGGGTCCTGATTTTGAGCGAATTTGACATTGAGTATGTGGATAGAAGGGATATTAAAGGACAAGTCCTCACAGATCAATTAGTTGATTCGCCCTTGCAAGATGATGCACCTCTGATAATTGAATTTCCTGATGAAATAATAATGCATCTAACTGAACATCTGTGGAAGATGTACTTTGATGGTTCTTTCACGCAAAAAGGTTTTGGAGTAGGAGTTCTCTTCATTACTCCCCAAGGATACAAGATTCCCAAGGCATAAAAGTTAATGTTTTCATGCACCAATAACATTTCTGAATATGAAGCATTAGTGAATGGTCTTAAATTGGATATGGAATGGAAGATCATAGAGTTACATGTGTATGGTGACTCTCAGCTTATTATTAAGCAAGTAAATGGAGACTATCAAACCAAAGATGAAAATATGATGCCTTATAAACAACTGGTTGATGACCTGAAGAAGTACTTTGTCTTTTTCACATTCCATAAAATACCAAGAACCAAGAATAAAGCTACAGATTCTATGGCTACATTGGCATCCATGTTAAAACTAGAAGAACATCAGTTCCACTATGACTTCTTGGTGGAAGAACTATCCTACCCAGGTTTTTATACCCCTGAGTACCAAATAATTTGTTCTTTGAATGCCTAAGATCAATCTCGGTATGCCAAACTCATTTCCTATCTAAGTGACCAAACTTTACCCGATGGTTTATCAAGGAATGAAAAACAAGCCTTAATTAGGACAACATCACGTTAGGTCCTCATTACTAATAACTTATATAGATTAGGTCTCGACAGTACACTTCTTAGGTGTTTAGAACAAAAAGAGTCAAATCATGCATTGAAAGAAGTCCACGAAGGTGTATGTGGATCACACTCAAATGGATTTTCACTAGCTAAGAAACTTCTAAGAGTAGGCTATTATGGGCCTATGATGGAAAAAGATGCTATTCAATTTTCAAAGACATGTCATAAATGCCAAACACATGGAAATCACATCCATTCTCCTCCTAGAGAACTCATACCATTCATAAACCATTGGCCATTTCAACAATGGGCCTTTGATTTGGTTGGAGAAATATATCCTAATTCTTTAAGTGGACACAAATACATCATTATGACCATTGAGTATTTCACTAAGTGGGTTGAAGCTGTGCCACTAATCAAAGCCACTGGCAAATAGTTGGCTATGTTTATCTTGAACTACATTATTTATAGATATGGGATACCCTCTTCAATTGTAACAGACAATGGGGGCCAATTTAAAAACCAAGACATTGAAGACATTTTCACACAGTTTCACATTACTCAACATTGTTCCTCAATCTATTATCCTTAAGGTAATTGACAGGCTGAGGCATCCAGCAAGAACATTCTCACAATCCTACATAGAACTGTGAGTAAGTGTGGTAGAGACTGACATTTATAATTAAATCTGGCACTTTGGGCCTAAAGAACAAGCATTAGAACACCAATTGGAGCCATGCCATTTGCCCTATTCTATGGCACTAAGGCAGTATTACCTATTGAGGTTGAAATCCCATCTTTGAGGGTATCTTTACAAGGTCCTGTTACTAATGAACAATACCGCATTGATAGGGTAAATTATTTAGACTTCTTTGATGAGCACAAGAAACAAGCATTCGATCATCTGAAAGTGTACCAAAAACATATGTCAAAAGGGTACAATAAAAATTTCAAACCATGACACTTTCAAGTGGGGGATCTCATTCTAAAAGAGAATCCTAAGAACCAGCCTAACAGAGAATAGAAAGGAAAGTTTGAACCAAACTGGCTGGGAACTTATGTCATTACTACAAATTTTGGGAATGGAGCTTATAAGATAGCTACACCTGAGGGAGATGTTCTTCCTGATCCCATTAATAATCTACATTTGAAGTGGTTCTACGCTTGATGTCTGGCTAGCAGAGCCTATGCAGTGAAAATCTCAGAAAATACCAAAAAAATCATAAAATTGATGCTGAAGAAATCCAAAAATAGTGGAAAAAGTCCTAAAAAAAGGTATCCTTGGTGAAAACCTGGCAAATAGGTGCCTTGATACTACAAAAAAAATTAAAAAAGAAAAATTAGAAAAAAATTTGAAAAAGAAAAAAGTGCCTTGATGAAAACCTGGCAAACAGGTGTCTTGGTAGCAAAAATAAAAAGCTTTGTCGAGTGGTGAGAACCTGGCAAATAGGCGTCACTCAAACTCTATGCTCTATCTATCAATGCATCAATGACATTAAACCTTCATATTTTCACATGTGCTATTTGGTGACTCTAATTCCCTACAAATGTCCTATCCTTGCTAGGGATTTGTCTGCATTTGTGTCTTAGGAATAGTCATTCTTCCCTGGGGGAATCTTTGCTAGCATGGTTAGTTCGTGTCTGCTAGGTTGTCCTAAGTGTCTTTTCTAGGATGGTTTGCCTCTCAAAAAAGTATTTCTCAATACTTGAACTTAAAGGTCACTATCACAAACAAAGGTGTTTCTTAAACACCACCTACATGTAACAGACATCAAACTAGTGTTTCTCAACACTTTAATCCAACTTAAATGAACTAGTGTTTTTCAACACTTTAATAAAAAATGAACTAGTGTTTCTCAACACTTTAATCAACCAGTGTTTCTAAACACTACATTGGATTGCAATTGCTGACAATGTTAATCTCACATATACTCAGAAATGAAAACATATTTCTTAATTCTAAATTCTGATTGATGAATCTCTATTGCACTTGACAAATGCATCAACAATATTTCCCAATTCCACTTAAACACATAGTTTGATCTTGGTTTGATTATGACTCTTTTATGTTCCCATGATATTTCATACTAGGGGCATCTAAGCGATTATAAATTTTCTTTGATTGATTCTCAATTAGAGATTTTTATGTCTTCTGAGTTACTCTGTGACGTCTATTCAAAGACAAAGAGTCACAAGGATAGGGGGCATAACTTTTTCTTGGTTTTCTACATATGGTGATTGTTCCAAATGATCCTATCAATTTCACCTAACTTGGATGTTTATGGTAAGAGCTTCCAACATGAGTGGATAGTCGCATATATCTCGATCCTAGTTATGTGTAAACTACGGTGAGGTTGGAACAATTTGGACTTGTATATTTTCTAAATCAGATTCTCACTAAGGTGTACGCTACATGATATACCCAAGGATATGAATTTTCAAGGTCATTACGGGTCACATATCTTACATTACACTTGAACAGAAACTGATTCTTAAAAGTAAAAGGAGATAACTAACTTGTCATCCTGGCTTCTCTGCCTTGATGCCTAAGTTTATTTCCAACATTCCATCCAATACACATAGTATTCATACTTTCATGATGCCAGTGGGTATTAATGAAAATTGTACTATCAGGTGATGTCCATTACAACAAATGTCGAATGATGATAAAATGCTACAATGTATATAAATCAGTGATAGTCCTATGAGTCTGCATGTAGATGCATTTAAAGATTGCGTGATTCATTTTACAAAGCATAAAAAGGATTTGAGCTTAAAATAAATTCTTGATTCATCCACAATCCAAGTTAATTACATACATCAATATTACTGATAATAATGTCATTGCATATCCATGACATACATTCTGCATTCATAAATGAGAAAGACAAAAGACAAAAACAAAGCATTCAAGCATTGCATTTAATTTTACATCCTAAGTGCATCCATACATTTATTTGCATAAAGAAAATCTCAAAAACATTCATTTACATATTCACTTAGTATCATTTGAAACACATTTATATCAGTAATAAACCAATGAGAATAAATGATGTCATCACATATCTAATCTAACTCATCAAGAGACCAAGATAAACATAATCACATGTGCATCACATATAAATATCTATCAAATCATGAGAACCCATGAACATATCAAAAATCAAGATCGACTATCTCAAATATATCAGATATGGATCAAATAAAAAAAATGGAACTGTCTACAAAAGTTTATCAGAGTATCCAGTGAATCCAATATACATGTATAAATGTCATCATACAAAATAATGAACTTAGAAGGATCAAGATATACAATATGATCTAAAAAATATGACAATATGCAATATCAGGTCTGAATACTACCCTCTTCATGATCTGGAGGAGGAGGAGGAGGTGGAATAAATGGAGCAGGTGGAGGAATGGACCCCTTGGACTGTTGATCCATTCGTGAATATAGTGTTCTCTTTAACCCTCAGGAACCACAGTATGATATAACCCTAAATAGTAAGCTGCTCTCTATCCCTGGTGTGTGGCAGTGTGAGCCTGAATGTCTCTCTCTGCTCTCAACCTCTCAAGTTGTGCATCCCTATCATCAAGTAGGGCCTCTAAAGTTGTGATCCTAGCTTTGAGCTACTCATGATCATGCTCATACTGAGACAATGCATCTCCATATCTTCTTGAAGAGCCTCCACCGAAATCCTATCCAGATGGCTTGTCCTGTGGCCTGACCTGCTGAGCGTCTTGCTGACACTTCCTCTATCTCTGTTGATCTCTGGTCAAGAGTGGACCTAGATCCCATTGGGGAGAAATGAATCTGAAGCGAGTCCACCTCCCACTGCCACTAGAGCTCTCTCCACCACCCACAGCACCTCCACCCATATCATCAACATCATCCTGATCATCCAGACCCTGTCCCTTGTCAGGAGAAGGGCGCCTCCCATCTCTCCCATGTCTTCCACCATCCCTGCCTCTGTCTCTCCCCACAACTTCTCTCTCTCTGTGCTCCCCCTTGGACTCATACAGGATGATCGTCAGTGGGATCATAATCTAGTGGATCCTTAATACGTGGAATGGCCTCATCAGGCACTGTGAACCATGGAAATGGATACTATAACATCTGAGCGTGGTACCCATCAGAACATCTTGCATCTTCTACCTCAAGATAAAGATCCCAAGGTACTACTACCATATCTCTAATGGCTCTTTGTGCAGTCTCATATATCAGCTGAGGACCCCACAAAGGTGTCTCATCTTGAATCCATGCATATACAGATATGTCCTGACATCTACCCTGCATATGGTCGTACTATATCAAAACATGTATAACCAACAATATATCAACGATGTATCTAGTACATCTAATTAGGTACCTACTCTAGAAAAAATAAGGAATCTAGCACCTGTCTGATAACCACTCCTCACAATCAAGGTAGGGTCACCACACTACTACAGTCATGTCATCTAGCAGATGATGCCAATACTCCACCTTGCCCAGATGGGGCTGTTGTATCCAACTTGAGTACATATATACATATGGATGCTCTGCTAGATGCTTCCTATCCACTATCGGTCATTTAATGGGGATATGCTCCTGGTCCCAGATCTATAAAACCAAAATGCCTATAGTCATGCTTCGTGAACAATGGTACACTATCTCATGCAACTCTTTGTACATGTGTGCAAGTATGCAACTGCCCCATGCAAATCTGCATCTCAAAATCATCATCTGCTTGAGCATATCTACCCAACTAACCATGAGTCCATGCTATCCTTGGTCAGGCATAAGGACGCCTGCAATCAATCCATCCAAATACACAAGAAGATGCTCATAGTGATCACACAAATAATTTCATGTTAGATACCAGTGAGTAATCGTATCGTCTCCAAAAAATCATCGTGCAGTGGAAATAGAAGTAGTTGAAGTGGACCAAAATGGGTGACTAACTCTATCTCGTCACCAGTCAAAGACCTTGACAAAGCAAGAACACAATTGGGATATGGTCCTCAAAATGAAACAACCTCAAAAGGAATGTTAGAACTAATCTTTCCTTGGTAACTATGTAATTAAAAGATATACCAAGGTCATGTCTTATATTTGTAATTCCTTTAATAAGGAAATTAGATATTCCTCCTTAAGAGGATTCCTACACATGGCAAAAACCAAATGTGAATGTGGCACACATAGAGTATGGGAGTTACATGCAAACTCCTCCACTCATCTCTACTTAAGAGATGGCTCTCACACACAAGTTATGGTTTTAGGGTTCTCATAGGGATTCTAAGTTGGATTTCTTCTCTCTTCTCTCATTCTCATTCTTGTAATATTGTAATGAGCTTATTGCTCTCATTCTTTAGGCTTTGAGCCATATTCATATTGTTCACAAGGGGTTTTTCTTGATTTTCCCCTTTCAAATCCTTGTGTTCTTGTCATGGTTCTTGGAGCATTTTGGTAAACTATTGGTTGATCAATTGAAAAAATCTCTCTCTCTCTCTCTCTTTCAATATTTTGGTAAAATATTTTCCTTTGCATACTCTCTTGGATTCTTTACTTCTCATTTTCATTATTTTCTTTATAAATCTAACATGGTATCAGAGCTGGTTTAATCCTTGTTTGAGTGTTGCATGCAGGAATAGTTGAAAGATATCTTTGTTGAGGAGAAGACATTAGTTTTTTTGTTGATCTAACTCTTGTTTGCAGGGATTTTATTCATTCTTTTGCAAATCTAAGTCTATTCGTATCTATTTCAAGTTTTTTAGAGTACTAATCACTCCCTCTGTCGGGAAACCGCAAGGGATTTCAAAAAACTTTCTCTCTAACAATCCGCAGGCTTTCATTTCTTTTTTAGATTTCAATCTATTTCTCTAACATTTGGTGCAGGCTCATCTCTTTTATTTCCATATATATTTGTATTTTATTCTCAAAAATCTATATTCTAATACTTTGCAGGTTTTTTAAACATATTTATCTATCTCTATTTCTTAATCTTTGTTATTATAGTTTTTCTTTTATGCAAACCATTTAACATTTCTGTGGCTGTCATTTTGAAGACAGATTTATAAACCCGCACTCAGACATTCATAACTTTCAACATATACATCATTTTAAAAATCGCTTCAGTGGAGTTCTAGATAATTAGGTTTTGTAAAACATATCTAAAACTTAGGTCAATCTAACAGTTCATTTAAAAGTTATGCCCCCCGTAATTTGCAAGTCTGTTTCTCTGACAACAATTATTACCATCCTCCATAACAGTTTTTCATAATTATTGTTGCAGTTTATTATACCATTTTAACATTATATCATTCTTTTTTTGGTTAATGTAGGTTATTATAACTCTTTTTCTTTCAACACTATAATTAGTTGATTCATGTAATCATTTGATTCCTTCATTTAGTTTAATCATTATATTCTTTTTTTAACAAATTTGCTCAAAACAAAAAAAGTTTAATTTGATAACAAGTATTTTATCCTTATATTTTGTAATATCATCTTAAACCCACTTTAATTTTATCCATATAATCTTAATTCAATTGCTAGTTTATTGTTTAACTTCAATTAAATTTTGTTTCATCACTTTAACTATATATTTAAATTTTTTTTAATATTTAAAATTTCTAGAATATTGGTATTTACTATTCGTGTTAATCTGATTTTTTAGAACCAACGTTGTATTCTACAACTTGTATTTAAGTTGATTTTAATTCATTATGTCAATATTAATTCCAGAGATTAAATTAACAAGTTCCAATTATCACGCTTGGAAGTCTCATATTACCTTTATTTCTTGCTTTAAACATATTCTTGATGTGGCGACTAGTGCGACTTCTGTTCCCACTACTACTGCTTCTAAAGAAGATATTGATGCTTGGAATGAGAAAAATGATGAGGCTTTAGGCCTTATAGGCATTTCTTTACATCCAGATTTATATGTATTAATTGCCCACTGTACTGAAGCACATGCAGCTTGGACTATTTTGA
>MU223609.1:2057646-2093668 GCA_018584345.1 Thuja plicata
ATACCAAGGTCATGTCTTATATTTGTAATTCCTTTAATAAGGAAATTAGATATTCCTCCTTAAGAGGATTCCTACACATGGCACACACCAAATGTGAATGTGGCACACATAGAGTATGGGAGTTACAAGCAAACTCCTCCACTCATCTCTACTTAAGAGATGGCTCTCACACACAAGTTATGGTTCTAGGGTTCTCATAGGGATTCTAAGTTGGATTTATTCTCTCTTCTCTCATTCTCATTCTTGTAATATTTTAATGAGCTTATTGCTCTCATTCTTTAGGCTTTGAGCCATATTCATATTGTTCACAAGGGGTTTTTCTTGATTTTCCCCTTTCAAATCCTTGTGTTCTTGTCATGGTTCTTGGAGCATTTTGGTAAACTATTGGTTGATCAATTGAAGAAATCTCTCTCTCTCTCTCTCTCTTTCAATATTTTGGTAAAATCTTTTCCTTTGCATACTCTCTTGGATTATTTACTTCTCATTTTCATTATTTTCTTTATAAATCTAACAAGGAACCTGCTAAACAGATAGTAATTACAGAAAAGTTCAAAATTAGTGTTCTCTCTAAGCAAGGTAAGTAGAAAACCTATCAGCTAAGTGTTTTTAATGGTTAGTAGAAGAAAAAAAAAGTCAAAATGGGAAATTAACTAAGTTGAAAACTAGAAGCAACCCTATTTTTACAGGGTGTGATCCCTATCGCGGGATGCAATCCCTGATTCCTGGGATGTGATGGGGCATCTAAGATGCGATTCTATTTTCACAGGAAGCAACACGGGATGTCGTGTGTGACCCTATTTCAATAGGGTGTGAAAAACTTGAAAAACCTAAAAAATACTACAACATGCGATACAAGACCTAAAACAGGGTGTGATCCTGAATTTGCAGGATGCGACGTGAGATTTTTAGCAAAAATAGGAAACAAAGCGGAATTTGTAGGATATGATCCTAAATACTGGAAATGACATAAAAGTAAAATGAAAAATGAAAATTGCAAATTTGACAAGCTATGTTTTAGCTCACATGAACCACAAAATACACACACAATGTTGACCAGGTTATCAAAATTCACATGACACAACATTCTATGCCATAACCAACTTTCTTCTAGTTGTGCAATAAAACATGAACTTTCATTGAGATCAAGATAGAGTAGATTACCTTTTGTTTTTCTGCCAGTTCCAACTAGGTTTCCCTTACCATCCAGGAGCTTGGCCTTACCATTCATGAACTCTACCTTGAAACCAATGTTATTCAGTTGTGCCACACTTAGTAGGTTACGCCTTAGTCCTTCAACCCAATAAGCATTATCACATTTGATTCCTTCAGTTAGAGAAATGAAACCTTTACCTTTCACATAGCAAGGTTCATCATTCCCAAAACTGACATTCCCACCATCATAGTGCTCAAGATATTCAAATTTAGTTTGATCACTAGAAATGTGGTGAGAACAACCACTATCAATTATCCAAGTGTCATTTTTGCTAATATGAGGGTAAAGTATAGCCTTTTCATTATCTTCATTGTCTGACTCATCCTTAATAGCAATGTAAACCATTTCATCTTCATCTTCCTCACTATCAGAATCTTTTGCAATGTAGCAAGATTTCTTACCTTTGTCCTTGTAGATTTTATAGCTTTTGAAATATTTCTTGCCTTTGTACTTGTTGAACTTTCTCTCACCTTTTTCTTCCTTGTTTGGACACTTAGCAACAATGTGACCAACCTCATCACATGAAAATAAAATCAATGGTATTCTTCCTTAGTATTGTCCTTTTCCTTTTCCAGCTCTCTTTGCAAGTAGTGCTTCAATGATTTCCAGATCTTCATCATCACTATCACACTATCACTGCCAATATGTTTTCTTTTTGAGTTTCTATCCATCCTACCAAAGTTTAATTTAGATTTTAATGAAAACTCCAAATTGCTAGGATTAGGAGAATAATTTTCAAAATTGTCCAACTCAAAGGTTGTTATCCTTCCAACCAATGCATCTAGAGTTATATCATTACTGTACCTCATCTCTTGAATAGCTGAAACTCTAATTGTATAGATAGGAAGTAAAGTTCTCAATACCTTACTAACCACTATTTTGTCTTCAATTGTTCAACCGACAAATCTGATGGCACTGACACTTTTCTTGATTCTTTCACTGTATTTTGTAATATTTTCTCCTTCTTTCATTTTCATCTGATCAAATTGACCTCTGAGACTTTCTTTTTTGGCTCTCTTTACATTGTCATATCCTCCATGGATATCATGTAGTTTCTTCCACATATCATAGGCAGTAGGAAATTCCTTGACTTCATCAAATTCATAATAGCTGACTGAAGAAGCTATATCAATCATCATTATGTTATGATTCTTCATCTCCACCATCTGATCCACAGACATAGGTCTCAGTGGTCCACATACTTGTGATCCAAGAATTGTAAACCAGTATCTCCAATAGTAGATAAATGTGGCCTCATCAAATCTTTCCATGTGGCAAAGTTTTCTTTGTTAAGCTTGGGGATCTCCCTTCTGTAAGGCATCTCTGATCTTAATTAGCTTAGGCCTTGAAAGCACCAAATGCTCTGATACCAATTGTTGGAAATGAGCCGAGTAACTGAGAGGGGAGGGGTGAATCAGTTACCACAAAAACAAATCCAAGTCCCTTATATGTCTTAATCAAACTTATCACTATTACTCGGTTAACATAAATATTCTACTTTTACTCAGTTAACAAAGCAATCTTAAGATATTAACTATGTTTATCCTTTAGTCATTAAGTGAAAAAACATAAAGCATAAAGAAAATAACATGTACACAGATGAAACCAAGATTTAACGTTGAAACCCAATTTGGGAAACCACCAATTGTAACTAGTTACTATTTTTCACTCTTCTGAAGTGAGCCCTATTAAGAGCCAACCCTGTTAAAGGTTACAAAAATACACTATAAGGTGTGACCTTGTTAGAGGATTTTATCACCCTGCAAGGAGTGGCCTTGTTAGAGGTCTTCAAACACTTCAATGTAGAAATGTCACCTTGAGAGAGGATTTACAAAAGATTGTTAAGTCTACTCTGTAAAGAGATTTGGATCACTGTTACAATTGTTAGAGAGTAACAATGGATTGACCTATTTTAAGAAGCATTTGTCTTTGCTGATTCAGATTTTTTCTCTATCTTTAAACTATATCCTCACTAATCAAATATTATATTGCAGCTCTATCTGGATGTTCTGTCTTTAATCAGAATCCCATCTAATTTTTCCTTCAATCTTCATATCAAAACTCATACATACATTCAGTCCAAACTTGACCTTGTATATATATGATAAGCCTTGTCAAGTCAGCCTGAATAACCTTCCAAATAAATATTAAAACTTAAGTATGTCGGTTGCATATAACCAATTAAACATAAAGTGTAAATTGTTGTTAGTCAGCTGACACTAAATGCATAACTCGGTTAACACTATAATCCTTCAATGCCCAACCTTTACTATAATGCTCGAGTGAGCTCGGTTAGAATTGAAAATCACTTTGGTATTCTTCAATACCTGAGAGATCTTGGCACATACTAAGTGTGCTTGGTTGAGGTATAGACATTTGTGTAACATCACTACATTTGTGTATACATCAATGACAATACATAATTGAATAATTATCACCAACAATAAGAACCTAGAAGACCAATATAAAATATTCCTGATATAGAGGTGGTGACTCTAACAAACAAAGATAATCATAGTAGTATATGAATGAAGATAAAGTGATTTGTGAAGCTAAAAGAACAAATCAGAGATACTTAAGTTTAAAATTGTCTAAACCTTAAACTTGTATGTTTGGTAGGGAATTATTTAAGCAAGGACATCCTATTAAACACTTCGACTTGGACAAGAGAAGAAGTAGAACTAAGAAAAACACACACAAAAAAAAAGATTGCAGTCCTAAGAATAATTCAATGGGTTTTGAAGGTGGAAGAAGTTTCCCTGATAGGGAGATTAAATATTCTGGACACTAGCTGGATGAAAATGGTTTCCCTATACTAGCTAAACAAAATTCACATAAAATATCAGAAGAGGAAATGAGTTTGACTCATGCAAACATAGATTTGATTGAAAGAAAAAGAAGGAACCAATGGGAATAATCTCAACATCAATCTAATAGGCAAAGATCCCTAAAAGCTCCTCCTAGTTTCAATACTCCAGGGTCATAAAAAAAAGTTTAGGAGAGATCCACACAAATGTACTGGAGCCAAGTGAACAAAAGGAAAATATGCAAAAAATACATGACCAATTGCAGAATCTCTATGATGCAGTACAAAAATCAAAATTAGGAGAGGGGTCGCATTGACAGATCAAGCGATGAATCTTATAGCCAAGTTTTTTTATACTAGACACTCAAGGAGAAAAGGAAGACAATGAGAATATGTTGGAATTAATGCTCCAACATAAATCTATAAGTTATCAAATAGGATTAGGTGTCCAATGTGTTTGATTTAGTTGTCAATAAGTTTCAGTTAGTTGTCAGTCATATCTATTTTTTTTCAATTGTATTGGTTTTTTGTCATGTGTATTAGAATAATTATAGGATCTTGGTGAGGTCATATGACTCTATATATTTGTAATTTATAATGATGAATAATAATTTGGAAGTTTTTTTTTTTTTTTATTATAAAAAATTTTCTTCTATTTTTCTAATATGGTATCAGAGTCATCTTCCTATCAAAAAAATGTTGTTTGTGTTTAATAAGACCTTTGTGCTACTAGAATAAGTTAGAGAAGAAGCTATCAAGGAGATGAGGTCTAGAGAAGAACCAAGGGATCTTGATGGTGATTATGATTTCATTGAAGATGAAACAATTATTCTATTTTAAATGGGTTAATACTTTGAAGATAGGAAAGGATGCAATAGAGACTAGAGTGATTCTAAATAGTTTGAGATGCTAACAGGTCAGAGAAGCTATACCTCATTGGGGCTATGAGACAATCACATGAGGATTGGAATCCAATAGTTCAGGGGAGATCTGAAAATCTAGAAGCTTAGAATCATACCTTTACGAGGGTTATGACGTATTTCATGTGAAAATAGTGTCCAATGGTTTTGGAAGCTTGGATGATAGATGCATGAGTATAGTAACAATTGGGAGAAACTTGAAGATGTCTTATTGATCCAAGATTTTTCATCAAAGAAAAGAATATGCATAATGTATTTCCTATTGTATGTTAGTTTAATGTTGTAGTAATAAGAAGGGGTGTTGGAATTAATACTCCAACATAAATTTATAAGATATCAAATAGGATTAGGTGTCCAATGTGTTTGAGTTAGTTATCCATAATTCTCAGTTAGTTGTCAATAAGTTCCAATTAGTTTTCAGTCATATCTAGTTTGTTCTCAATTGTATTATTTTTTTGTCATGTATATTAGCATAATTATAGGATCTTGGTGAAGTCACATGACTATATATTTGTAATTTCTAATGATGAATAATAAGTTGCAAGTTTAGTTTCTTTGTTTTTAATCTGTTGTTCTATTTTTCTAATAGAATATTGCTCAACAAGATCATAATTCTCAGGGATCTAGTAGAGATAAGAATGCATGTGCTGAGACACCAAGAAGACAAACTAACTTCCCTCCTAGGAATAAATTATCCCAGAGAAATGGTGATAACCAAAACTTTAATAGAATCCATTTACATCCTTTGTATGATAAAAAAAACATGTATCCTAGAGGCCCTCAATATTAGTTTAATCCTCACTTTCAGAATAGCAGTTTAACCCAATGGCCAATTATACCCTCCCCATTACAAACCCCAATACCAATATGATCTTTTTTATTTACAAAATAATACCATGGGATAAAACCACTATGACCATCAGAATCAAGGACAACGTCATAGACAAAATGCATTTACAAGAGGACCTATAAATGTAAACAGATACAAAAAATTAGATTTCACTGGGATAGCAGGGCATCCTAATGAAATACAAAATGAGTTGAGAAACATCATCCCCAAATTTAGGGGTAACAATGCTGAAATGGAGAGAATCATGTGAGATTATTTGAAAACACCATGGATAACTTTGATGTATGGGATGAGGATGTGTACATGAAACCCTTCATACATTCTTTGATAGATGATGCAAGAGAATGGTATAAAGGACTACTTGATGTATCCATTGGTGGTTGGTCAGAGTTTAGCAGTGTCTTCTTGGAAGAAGATGGAGACCACAATGACCCTACATTTGAATTATATGAGATGACAAGTATGAAGAAGGTCTATAATGAATCACTGGTTGAATTTAACAAAAGATTCCAAAATTATTAAATAGAGTCCCTAGACATATGAAACTAGTTGATCACATTTTCTTGGTGTTTTACATGGATGATTTTGAAAGAAGGACTAATTATGAAATCAGATCTAGGAATACAACTATATTGATTGATGCATGCAAGGAAACAATCACAATAGAAAACAATAGGAAAGCAACTTTTAAAGTTGGAAGAAGAGATGATGTCAAATTACATAACCCCAAGGCACAAAACCAAAATTAAGAATAAAAAAAGTTTGGAAAGGTCGTGGATGCTCTAAAGGATCTAATACAAAAATTTTCTAGGGTAGAGAGTTTTTAATTCCATAGAAATGATAGGTTACGATTACATGATATTCCATACAATACAAATTGGAAATATTGAAAACCAGAGATCCCAAAACAAAACTCCAACAAAGATCCACCTGATCCTCTTAATAGAGGGAACCATATGGTAGAAAAGAGTCTATGTTGTATACCATGTAGTATGCCTGATTCCCCACTATAATGTGTTGTAGCCCAAAGCTTGCAAAATGAGAAAGCATAATATGATGAGTATGATCATGATCATTAAATTAACACATTGTCAGTTGAGCCCTTTGTTGGTACATATGACTATGTTTCATTAGAGGATGGTTATGAGCTTGATATAAATTCTCAAAGACACAATCAACAGTGCTTTATGTAGTAGACGTTTTTAGATCAGGAAGAAGGAAGTATTAGTATATTAAGGATGCCTATAGAGGAATAAATTGTGGCTCTCACTATGGTATTCATGGCACAAGCCACAAGTGATTACAACTTAAGGAATAGAATTATAAATTCAGATCATGGAAAGATTGCTAAAATTTTTATAAATGAAAATAATCCAAAACAAAAAGGGTCAGTCACCACAACCAACAAGCAACCTGATACAACCAAAACAAAATTTGATAGTACCAAACTTGTCAAACCACCCAAAAATGAGGCTTTTGTAAAGTTTGAATTGGTCAAACACATGCCAGTTACAAATACATCATCATTTGACATCATAATTGAAATTTCCAAACCCTTTATTGGAGATGATGAGGTTCCCTTAATATATAGAGAGAGAACTATAAAAATATTATCGGTTGACCCCATAGAGAAAAGTAAGCAACAAAAACAACAAGTTTCTATACTATACAAGGAAGAAGAAGGATCAACACCAAAGGTATACTGGGGTACCACCTTAACCAATAATCCCTCTCAAGTAGATCCTTTTTATATTACATTATTAATAAATAATAGGCAGTTGTAAACATTATGCCTTTTGAGGTGATGAAGGAATTAGGAATGTGGGTTGATACAACTTATGGAAATTCCTATTCTATGGAAAATAGGTTTGTCCCTATTGTGGGCATTATGAAGGATGTGGAGATCAAAATTATTTCTTGTCTTGAAGTCTCTTATAGGAAAAATATTACTACAATTGATGTTCCTCCAAATTATAGAATATTATTTTCTAGACAATGGTCAATCCTTGTGGGTGGTCATGTCCAATTAGACTTGTCATATGCTAGAATATTGGTGAATAGAAGGAAAGTTAAGGTGGAAAGATAACCTTGATCATCTTACATTATTGAAGATATAGACCCAATTAGATGACTTGCTTCTGTGATGCCAATTTGGGAAACTTCTTGGTCCAATTAACAAAGCCTAAATTAAAGAGCACTGAGTTAATAAACAATCATGCTCAAATGAGCTAGGATCATATTATTTCTTGTCTTGAAGCCTCTTATTATAGGAAAAATATTACTACAATTGATGTTCCTCCAAATTATAGAATGTTACTGTCTAGACAATGGTCAAGCCTTGTGAGTGGTCATGTCCAATTAGACTTGTCATATGCTAGAATATTGGTGAATGGAAAGGAATTTAAGGTGGAAAGAGAACCTAGATAATATTACATTATTGAAGATATAGACCCAATTAGATGACTTTCTTCCGTGATAACGATTTGGGAAACTTCTTGGTCTAATTAACAAAGCCTAAATTGAAGAGCACTGAGTTAATCATCAGTCATGCTCAAATGAGCCATGATCAGATATGGAAGATGTATTTTGATGGAAAATATATAAGGGAATGAAATTGAGTAGGAATTGTGTTCATTTCACTAGATTGGAAGATAGTCAAATACTCTTACCTCTTGTCATTCAAATGCCCTAACAATGTATCAAAATATGAAGCCCTCTTGCTAGGTTTTAAATTGACGTCCAAGCATGGGATTAAGTTACTTAGTGTGTATCTAGATTCATAATTGGTTATCTCACAAATAAGATCTAAATATACTAATAAGAATGCAAGACTCAAGCAATATAGAAATGAGGTATGTGATACAATTGAATTGTTTGATGCGTTCTTAGTAGATTGGGTGGACAAATCAAAGAATATCATGACATAATTTCTTGATAATGTTTCCTTAAAGTAAAATGATGTAAAATTGAGTGTCATATCAAGGCTTGAGGTCAAAACTATACCTTCTAGTCTTGAAAACATCTGTAATTAGAAAGTCTTCGAAGATGATAATGACTTGTTGAAATTTTTGCATTGTGAAGATTGGTACGAGTCATAGGAGATAGATTTAAATTCTTATGTAGAAGAAGTAAATAGGAAGGAGAATGTGTTTGGGAAAGAAATAGTTGAATTGAATAGGAGATAAATTTCAATTCTTATGTAGAAGAAGTAAATAGGAAGGAGAATGTGTTTGGGAAAGAAATAGTTCAATTGAAGACAAACTAGATTACAAAAAGGCTAGTATAATTAGAAATATTGTTTGATAAAGATGACAAGATTGATATGAAAGAAACACCAATCAAGGATGAAGATGTTGAAAAGGTAAATTTTGGGACTAAAAATCCATCCAAGGATGTATACATTGGAAAGAAGCTCACTTAAAAGATAAAGGAAAATATAATGGAATAACTAAGAAAATACAAAAATGTATTTTCATGGTCCTATGATGACCTACAGGCTTATAAGGAAGATTTATTTCAACATGAGATCCCCTTCAAGCTTGATGCTAAGCCTTTAATACAAAGACAAAGACCCATAAATCCTACCTTAGCTCCTACGATGTGGAAGAACTCATGAAGCTAAGAGATGGTGGGATAATAAAACCTATAAGAAATTCAAATTGGGTGTCAAACCTAGTGCAAGTGAGAAAGAAAAATGGATACATTTGGCTGTGTGTAGACTTCAAAAACTTAAACATGTCTTCCTTAAAGGATAGCTAAACACTCCCAAATATGGAAGCCTTACTACAGTGGGTGACTGGATGTGGGATATTATCTATGATGGATGGTTTATTAGGTTATAACTAGGTCAAGGTGAAGGATTTGGAAAAATATAAAACAACATTCACCACTCCTTGGGGTACACATGTTTATGTAAGAATGCCTTATGGTTTAACCAATGCTAGAGCCACTTTTCAATGGGCGATGGATATGGCATTTTCTGAATTAATTATTGTGATCATGGTAGTTTATCAAGATAACCTAACTATGTACTCCAAAAGGGCTTAGGACCATTGTAACAACTTGGTAAAGATATTCTTAAAATCCCTAGAATATGGGATATCTTTGAACCCAAAGAAGTGTCATTTTGGTATCACAGAGGGAAAACTACTAGGGCAGATAGTATCCAAGGATGGAGTAAGAATTGATCCTAAAAGAGTTATTTTAATAGAAAAAATCCCTATTCCAAAAATTGTGAAAAAAATTCAATCCATCTTTGCGAAAATCCATTTTGTGAGAAGATTCATTTTCAATTTTGTTGAGATTGTGAAGCCAATTTCTAAGATGTTGAAGAAGGGTGAAAAGTTGGATTAGACTATTGAAGCTCTTGATTCTTTTGTTGATATCAAGAGAAAAATCAAGGAATCTCATGTGTTGAAGTCTCCTAAATTTTCTAAACCATTTTAGATCTTTTCTTTTTCCTCCTTTCATACAATTGTTGCAGTCATGTTACAAAAGAATTAGGAAGGAAATGAGTAGCTGATTTCCTTTTTTAGAAAATATTTGCAAGATGCTAAATTGAAGTGTGGAATTAATGAGAAGAGGGAATATGTATTGGTCAAGGTAGTGAAGTCTCTTAGGTCATTCTTATTTGGAGCCAAAGTAGTAGCTTAAGTCCTCAATGCAGCTATGAAAGATAACTTTTGACAAACAAAGTTGACAAGAAGAAGGTGTAGACAGATCAATCAAATTCAAGAATTTAACATTGAGATCTAGATAAAAAAAATCTTGTGAGAGGACAAGGGCTGGAAAAATTAACAACAGAATCCAATTTAGAGGTTGTATAAGTTAACAATGTAAGGTTAGAAGATGTTTACAATATAGAATAAACTCCTTGGTACAGGCATATAGTATATTATCTTAAAAGCATAAAGTGACCAGATGGTCTAAATGAGAATTAGAAGAGGTCATTACAATTACAAGCATCCATATATGTGTTGATAGAAGGAGATTTTTACTAGAAAAATATGGATGGTGTATTGGTTTTCTATCTAGATAGGCTTCAGTCTAGGAAGGTACTGAAAGAAATGCATAATTGCGTGTGTGGTGGAAAATTCTCATCCAAGACTAAAACTCACAAGATCCTCAAGGTTGGTTATTATCAGCCAAGTTTTTTCAAAGACACTTTCACCTATGTGAGGAAGTGTGAATATTTTTGGGAGTTTTCAAGAAAGTTAAATTAGCAAGGAGCACTAACATTAAGGCCTATGCAAGTTGAGGCACCTTTTTAGAAATGGGGTCTAGACATTGATGATATCAGAATAATGAGAAATGACATTGATGATGATCCTAAAAGAGTATGGTTGTCATTTATGGAAATCGAGTACATAGGTAAGAAATTTTTTTGTGGTTACCTAAAGTTTTACCAACCGGTAGACAGTTTAACCAACCGGTAATAGGTGAAAGCCAAAGCGGTTATGACAGTGCAAGATTCAATGAATTTGGACAAAAGAAAAAATTTAGTACACTATTTTAAGAGTTGAATAAGTCAATATATTGGTAGTTGTGTATATATTTTATTATGAATTCAAGGCATATTCTAACCAATAACAATGAAGAACTATTTCTGATTGGAGATAACAACTTAATGATTGTTATGGATGATGCAGTGAGATTGTAATGTTTTGATGAGTTGTTTATGACTGAAAAAGTTATTTTGGATGGAAATACAAACCCTAATTAGGTTTTTAATCGAAGGTAAATATTATAAGAGGATATCTATTATTATTAATAAAATGTGAAGGAGTTGTTGTTGGAGAATAGTTGAAGTATTATTGAGAAGATCTTGAACAATGATTACAGAGAAGATTATAGAGAAGATTCAAGTTTAGAGAAAGAACAGAGTATCAAAGGATCTGATTGTCATTTAGAAGTACATTTCATAGGTCAATTTTATTTTTTGTATTCTTAATAGTTTAAACAAGTTAAATCCCTTAACCGGGTAGTCTCTAAAAATACTTTCTTTGTAAATCCCTTAACAGGGTGAACATTGTAATAGTGGGATTAAATCCTTTAACAAGGTAGTCTATAATAGGAATTTAGATACTTATAACAATGTATCAATCACTCCTAATAGGGTGAGTGACCTAGAAAGTGACATATTGTGAGCTGCTAACAAAGCACTATTTTCTATTGCAGTGAGAATATTGTGAGTGTCATCCCCACCGTGGTTTTTCCCTCTTACCAAGGGTGTCTATGATAAAAAATTGAGTGTTATGAGTGTGAATGTGTTGTTACTTTATGCATTGCACTTTTACTTTAAATTTATAGTTATATGCTTATTAGTGTGGAAGTTTATTTTGTTACTATTGAAAGGTTTAAGTAGAAGTGTGAAAGTTTTATTTGTCCCGATTCACCCCCACCCCTTCGGTACCTATTATTTCTAACAATTGATATCAGAGCACAGACTCTCTAGAAGGAAAGTTTGACAACTTGGGGAGTAGATCCATAGAGATGGAAATCTATAGGGATGAAAGATAGTTGGTTACAACTAATGAGATGATTGAGGAGATAAAGAAAAATCTTAAGGCTTCATTGGCAAAAAGAAAAGAATTGTTTGAACAACTAAGAGAAAGTCTAGACAAAATTGATGAATTCTCTGAAGGAAGTGTTAACTCTGAAGAAGCTGAGACAGCAATAGCAAATCTGATGGAAAAGAACAAGATCCTAAGTGATGAAGGATCTAAGATGAAAAGAGAACAAGAAAGTCAAGCTATAAGGATTTGTGAAGTACTTGAAGCCATGAGATCTTCTAAAAATGTAAATAAGAATGTTGAATAACTGATAAGAGAAAAGGGCATTATACTTCAAAGGATGACACATGAGAACCATGCACTGAATGAAAAACTAAGTGATATAAGTGATGAGAACTTATAGATTTGTGCTGAAAATGAATCACTTAGAAGGAAGAATGAACAAATGAAAGAATACCTAAAGATTGAGAGAGAGACAAATGAAAAAATTAAAAAATATGAACAAAGAATGCATAAGATTGATGAGAAGATGAAGAATCAAAGGCAACCTAGAGATGCATCTGGCCTAGGATATACTAGTGACAAAAAATATGAGAAAGGAGAATCATCCAAGTCGGGTGTTGAGGAAAAATCAAAGATTCATAAGGTGTATACAAATCCACAAGGTAAGAAACCTACTAAACCAACTTAATACAATCGTACAAAGCCTAGACACACTACTAATGTATGTAGAAGCCAACCGGTGAATATTCCAATAGCTACTTGTTTTGATGGTTATTATTACAATTGTAATAATTATGGTCATTAAGCTTATGAGTATAGATCAAGGACCAATAGTAGATCATTTGAAAGGAGTTTCAATAGATATTGTTATACATGCAACAAATTTGGACATAAGGTAGAACATTGCAGATCAAGGATACGTAACAAAATGGTGAGTGTTATAAGAAGAGAAGGTAACATGAATGTTTTATACATTTTTTGTGGAAACTATGGATACATAGATGTGAATTTATGATTGATAAATCCTAGAGGTAATGTTAGACCCTAGAGCACAATAGGTATGGCATGATTTTATTGTCATAAGATTGGATATCTTGTAAGAGATTGTAGATACAGGAACCGGTCACCAAACAATGAAGATGAGAAAGGAAAAAAGAATGTTAATGATGAAGAAGTGAGGAATGAGATGAAAAAGGTATGGGTGAAGAAGGAAGAAATTAAATAATATGCCAAAACATGGATAGGTAACCCTACATCCTCTAGCTTAGGAGATTCACCCTCAAACTAAGAAAGTAATTTTTTCTTAGGGACTAAATTTCATTGTTATCTCTAACATGTCCCTTATGATGATGAGCGGTAATATTTATTTGCATAAGTAAGATGCATTAATGTTTATTTTCATGAATTACATAGATATGAGGTGTTATGTATCATTGATTTTATCATTCAAAAAAGTTACGTGTTAATGCTACTTTTGGAACTAATCGGTGGAGGTTGTAATTGATAGAGTGATATCAGTAAACTGTATTTAATGTCTTAACTAGTCGTTAGAATTCTTTTGGGGAAAATAAATTATAGTAAAACCTATTAATTATTTAACTTGCATTTTGAAGAGCATTTTCAAGAGTAAAGTAAGATTTCATACTGTGATTGATTGTGAGAATTGTTTGAGCTAATCACTTACAAATATTTGAGCTGTGAATGTGAAAGCCCTAACTAAGATATTTAGCAAAGCGGTGATCCTTTGAGAAATAATTTGGAGTGTTCAAGTTACCAAACAAAAATCTATTAAATCATTATGGTGTCAAGTATTTCTATACATTGATCGAGATAACAAAAGAGGTGGAACCAGAACATAAGCTACATCTGTTAAAGGTAGCAGAATTTCATAAAACAGGTGCCCTGTCCCTAATTTCATCTTGAGTATTATTGATTGAAGATGTAAGTGATGACATGTAACTGATTGAATGTTTGAAGATGTTAAGTTGATGATCATGCAAGGAATTAATTTAGTTAATGTATTGTATTGTCATTGATGTCAACTTGATATAATTTGTATGGTCATGGAAATACTGCCAAAGACTTCAAAGAACCAATGAATCAAAGGTTATGCTATCAGTAATGCATATAAGTCAAGTATTCACTAAGTGACTCCATACACCAACAAAGTGCATGCCAATGGTTAGAGTAAAAGAGTAGAGTCACAGTGTTACCCAATGACCCAATGCTCAGCATTACCGATGAGTAGAGTTACAATGTTTCCCGACGAGCAAAGCACAGAGTAACTCGACATAAAGAAATTCAGTGTTGCCTGATAGAGAAGACAAGGACAGAGATCCCAATGACAATTAAAGTCACACTGATAGAATAGTCAATTATCACCGATGACTAACTGAAGTACTAATTGAATAGAGTATAATTGAAGAAAGACACCAAAAAGACACCTTATGAGCTATTGTATGGATACACACCCAATGTAAGTTATTTCAAAATTTTTGGCAGTCAATGTTATATCTTAAAAGATGATAGAAATGGAAAAATTGACTCCAAGAGTGATCAAGGAATATTTCTAAGGTATTCTACCAAGAGCAAGGTTTATAAATGTCTAAATAAAGCCTCTAACAAAATTGTTGAAAGTGCAATTGTAAAGATAGATGAATTTACAGAGAAGAATGAAAAGGAAAGTAGTAAAGAACTAGAGGACTACAATAGGTTTGCTTACAATGAGGAACCTGACACTCTACCAGACCAACAATGTAGAGCTCCCGAGCAACAGATCATTGCACCTGAGCATCAGGATGCAAATATCGATGATCGAAATATTGCTCAAGATGATGCACAAAGTGATGGAGAAAAGAATGAAGAACAAAATGATGATCAAGCTGATAGACAAAGAGATAAATGTGTACTTGCAAGATATGTCAGAAGGAACCATCCACAGAACCAGATCATAGGAGATAAAAAGGTTGGTATGAGAACCAGAAGTAAGTCTCTAAATACAAGATGTCTTATTTTTGATTATGAGCACAAAACTATCAATGATACACTAGATAATGATGAATGGATAAGTGCTATGAATGAAGAGATTGAGCAGATAGAGAAAAACAAGACATGGACACTTGTACTAAGACTAGATGACAAGAATGTCATCGGTACAAAATGGATATTCAGGAATAAACTGAATGAGAATGGAGAAGTCACCAGAAATAAAGCAAGACTAGTATGCAGGGGGTATGCACAAGAAGAAGGAATTGACTATGGAGAGACCTTTGCACCTGTTGCTAGGATAGAAGGAGTAAGAATATTACTTTCTTATGCTGCATGTAAAGGATTCAAGGTATATCAAATGGATTTCAAGTCTGCATTCCTAAATGGAATACTTGAAGAAGTGGAATCCAAACAAGAGGGACATGGTATGTAGACTACACAAAGCCCTGTTTGGATTGAAACAAGCACCCTAAGCCTGGTATGAAAGAATTCATTCCTATCTTATAAGTATTGGATTTGTACGGACTAGTGAAAATAGTAATCTTTATTTGAAGGAAGATATTTATGCTAACATTTTGATTGCTGAGATATTTTTTGATGACATCATATTTGGAGGCAATGATATGCTATGCAAATCATTTGCAAATGAAATGAGAAAAGAGTTTGAGATGTCTATGTTTGGAGAGATCAAGTTCTTTCTTGGTCTGTAGATCATGCAACAAGATGAAGGTATTTTCATTACACAATCCAAGTACATCAAGGAAGTACTAAATATATTCAAGATGGAAGAGTCCAAACCAGTTGGAACACTGATAGCTATTGGATGAAAACTGACAAAGGAGGACAAGTTACTAGACCAAATATTGCACATACAGTAGGAATAGTTGCAAGATTTTCTGCTAATCCCATAGAATCACATATGACTGTTGTGAAAAGCATCCTAAGATATCTAAAGAATACCAAGGAATATGGCTTATGGTATGAAAGAGAAGGGAAATTTGAAGTTAAGGTCTTTACCAACACTGATTGGGCTGGAAATATTGATGAATGGAAGAGCACAACTGGAGGAGAAATCCTTATGGGTGATAGACTAGTCACATGGATCAGCAAGAAGCAAGGATGCATCTCTTAGTCTACTGCAGAAGCAGAGTATGTTGCTGCTACTGAAAATTGCTCAAATATCGCATGGATCAAACAGTTACTGGAAGGTATGCATATGAAAATTTTAGAACCAGTAATTATCTATTGTGATAATAAAAGTGCAATAAACATTTTCGGGAATCCAGTCATGCATGCTAAAACAATGCATATTGCCATCAAGTATCATTATTTGAGAGAACAAGTTTAGGCAAAGGAAATAATACTTGAGTATGTGCAATCAAAGGAACAATTGGCTGATATGTTCACCAAGCCACTACCCAATGATGCTTTTGAATACTTGAGAAAGAGACTAGGGGTCAGACCCTTGTCTATTGGTCAGTAAGCTGACTAGAAGACTTCATCAACTTATTTATTATTAGAATATCATTCATGTTGATGAAAGAAGAGAGATGAAATTCAAAGATACATCTATACACATAAAGGTATTTATCTACTCCAAGAACTAGACTTATTACTGATGAATTGGGAAATTCAAGGAATATATTATGGATAGAAAGGATCTGCTTGAAACTATTGTCAAATATTTGTTTGAAAAGATGTTTGTTTGGAATTGTTGTCAAAGGGAGAGAGAGATATCTCATTATCATACAGAGATTATATATTATATCCATTGTCAACTCAGGGAGAGATCATATCAATCAAAGTATCCAAAGGGAGAGATGTAACAAGAAAGTGAGAGTACACACAAAGGAAAAGAGAATTGCTGACAAGAGACATCAAAAGAAAGGAGAAAAATCAAAGGGAGAGAGTTTGACACATAGAGAGAGAACACATCATATCAAAGAAAGAAAGATTCTACATCTTTCTAGTGAAGGGATTAAAGACAAAAAGAAAGCTACAAGAATCAAATTGAAGCTATTTGAGCTTACCGATAACCAGACAAATTTATAATAGTTACATTAGAAAAGCTTGATGAAACTGTATATTTCATATTGTATTAGTAATAGTATAGTATGACAATGTAGTATGTTTCCATCAATGCCAAAGGGAGAGATTGATGACATGTAACTGATTGAATTTTTAAAGATGTTAAGTTGATGATCATGCAAGGCATTAAATTAGTTAATGTATTGTATTTTCATTGATGTCAACTTGATATAATTTTTATGGTCATGAAAATATTGCCAAAGACTTCAAAGAACCAATGAATCAAAGGCTATGTTATTAGTAATGCATATAAGTCAAGTATTCACTAAGTGAATGCATACACCGATGGAGTGCATGTCGATGGTCAGAGTAAAAGAGCAGAGTCATAGTGTTACCCAATGAGTCAATGCTCAGCATTACCGATGAGTAGAGTTACAATGTTTCCCGATGAGCAAAGCACAAAGTAACTCGATAGAAAGAAATTTAGTGTTGCCCAATAGAGAAGACAAGGTGGAGATCCCGATGACAACTAAAGTCACACTGATGGAACAGTTAGTTATCACCAATGACTAACTGAAGTGTTGACTGACAAAATAGAGAGTTTAGAAAATGACTAAATGCTTAGCTGCCAAGAAGCTAAAGATAGAATTAGTGGATACTTATCATTATTTTAATCATGTAGATAAAGCCAAAGATAAGTAATTGATTTAAAGCTGATTTTTCCAATTGGCAAGAAGATCTCTTTCAGATAAAACTAGAGTTTTCTTTAAATCTATTAGCAAGAATTGAGGAACAAGCCAAGAATCAAGAAAGCCAAGAAAAGGGGAAATCATGTCTATATAGAGACAAAACCAATTAATTATGAATTGTGGGATGAACAAGAGAATAGAGGAAATATATTAAAGAGAACCTGAAGGAGAACAAAGTCTTCTTTCAGTCCTGATCAATAAGCTAAAGAAAGAGCTAGATTCTACAAACACCGACAAACTGTGAGATAACATCACAGAGTAGAACAGTGTGGAGCAAAGGTATAAGTGATTATATTGATCAAAGAGGCAATGGAATTACAATAGATCTAAAAATCTACAATTGATTTTTATGTATGAATAGATCATTAGTGTTTCAGTTTAACCATTGAAGCATAAAGTCTCTTAACTGAGCAGAACTTAAAAGTCTTTTACAATTGAGATACATCCCAAGGAGTATAAAAAATTTTGATCATAAAAGTAGCATTGGATATGCCCGATACCTATTAACAGGCCAAGTGAGTGTTTGATCAAGGATGGTAGCATTAGATGCCAGATACTTGGTGACAAACTATTTTTAAATCCTCTAACAAGGTCACACCTAATAGTGTGTTTGTAACCTTTAACAGGGTTGGCTCTTAATAGGGCTCACTTTAGAAGAGTGAAAATTTGTGGTACCGGTCCCAGTGGTTTTTCCCTTAACAGGGTTTCCATGTTAAAAATCCATGTGTTATGTGTTTATGTTTTATTACTTTACTATTTTACATTTAACATATGCAATTCTATATTGATCAGTATACTCTGCATATTTACTGTATTTTGGTAAATAGTTAACTTCTTATTGGTAATCATACAGAAGTGAGATTTACAAAGCAATCCGACAAGTAGAAAATTGATAAAAGCATTTCAAGGCATACATCTTGTAGGATAGAAGTTAACTTGAGACATAAGTTGTGGTTATAAGTTTTAAAGGATGATTTAAGGATTAATTTTTGAGGCCACTGATTCACCCCCCCCTCTCAGTTATTACTAACAGTAAGAACCTTTATTCACTATAATATTGTTGAATTAGGTAATGATCAAATACAGAAGGATTATTTGGCAATGTCCAGCAATGGTAAACTTAAAGACGAGTTCAAACATCTTTAAATGAAGGTTTTGACATAGTGTTTGGACTAACCTGATATTTTGAAGGAGGAATGGATTCAATATGTCTTGAGTCATTTTTAAAACCAATTCATATGGCTGGAGGAACTAATCAAAATCACCAAGGAGTTGATTCATCTTATAATAGGTTTCTCAGTAGATGGGGAACCCTGTACCCTAAGGCAAATGTATACGAAGATGGTAGCACAACTTACCAATTCTAAGAAAGATCACAGAGAGATGAAAATTGATGATATTGAGAATAAAGAAGTTTGTTTTGTAGTAATGATAGTTGGTTACAAGGTTTATCAATCTAGTCAGTTGAATAGTGTTCCTTGTGGAGCTATTCATGCCGCTTACAAGATAGTGAAGGAAGGAATGAGATATAATCTAGCTGAGATGGTGAGATCACAACTATTAGAAAACTTGAAGAGGATTCAAACAGACAAGAAGCTATCACTAAAGTTTGGATCACTTTTGGTATGTATGTTTTTCTATGTGCGAAACTATTTTCCTGGTAAAGGAGCGGTAACTTGGAAAACTAATAGACCTGCTCTATATCAAATTAATGAATACATAATTGAACTAGGTGATAAACTAAAAAATATCATGTGGGGATATTTCAAATACTTTTAGGAAAAAAATGCACAAGAGGTATATGATACCTCCACACATTGTGGATAAGTACAGAGACACAGTTTTTTTTCTAGTCGATACTGACACTTGTAAGATACAAGCGGTAGATCCCAGAGTTTCATGGATACCTGAGATGGGATATGAGACTGATGAATATTTGTTAATCCTGAATAATGAAGCTTTATTAAAGCTCAATTTTTTCCTTTTGGATTTGATTGTGTAAGTTTTTTTAGCATCAACATTTTGGATCTCTCTCATCCAAATGATGGATCACGGAGTGTGATCTAAAATGTTGATGCTAAAAAAACTTACACAATCAAATCTAGAAGCAAAAATTGATTTAAATGGATTGTGGAAATCTGATAATGTTGATTTATTAAAGCTATCGGTTATAAAAAATCAAAGAGGTATGGTACTTTTGAGGAGGCATATGAAAGAATTACTTTACAACTAAAAAAGCCAAGGATTGAAAGAAAAGCACATAAATCATTAGTAAATTGGAAGAGAAGTTTGTTACTCATGAAGGTAGAAATTCTACAAGTGAGAAACAAAAGATAATTCTTGACGCTTATGCCAAAAGGAAAATGAATTCAATAGAAACTTAGAATAGGACCCTAGAACTACCATTGATAGATGAGTCTGGTAGGAACAGTGATGAAGTTAAATCTTCTAACCCTATGCCTGCTGAGGCATCTCAACCTATTAAGACTAGGACATATGTAAAGAGAAATAATAGAAGAGAGTCAAAGACATCTCCTAGCAATAAAAATATTAAGACATAAGTAGATAGTGAGAGAACTAATTATAAGAAGGAAATCACTAACATGGGAAAGTCTAGAAAGATAAAGTTCAATGTTCCTCAGAATGCAACTAAAGTTGCTAATGCAATAAGAGAATATGGAATGATAGGAAATATCAGTAACTTTACATTATCAAAGTTATCTGATGTGGAAAATAAAATTAGTGGAAGATGCTATTGTATTCCATTTTTATAAATTCATCAAAACACCAAGTTAAATAAAAAGTCATATGCTGATGAACTTTATAAAGTGGTTAATGTCAAATGGGAGTCTCCCCTAGAAATTGAAAAGGAGGTAATAGAAAGGAAACTTATCTACATTGTAACACATTTGAAAATAAAGGAAATAGATGAAGCACTTGAGAAACACAAAGACAAATTTGGTATTGTACATAGAACTACAAATATTCTAGCTGGAAAGGAGAAAGAAGTTGAAGATAAGACAATGGTGATATAGAAAAGGATATTCAATGTAAAACCACCACAAGTAACAAATAAAATAGGTACATCTCAAGTAGATGATACTTTTACTTTAAATGAGTTAATAGGAGATGTGTTAGGAAGCATTTCAAATATGGTTACTCATATAGACCTAACAAAGGTTACTAATATCACTGATAATCCCAACTCTCCTATGGTTGGAGATGAAGTTGATGATATTCTACTTCAGTCTCCACTTGATGTAAATCAAGTTGACATTAATGATGATATATTTGATGTTGAAGAAAACAAGGTTGATGAGACAGAAAAGAGTAAGGATAGTGAAAAATTAATTAAGACTACAGAAGAAGGAGAAGATACTCAAGGAAAATAAGATACTCAAAAGATAGTTCAAGAAAAGAACATAAAGATAAACAAGGAAACAAGTAACACTGGTATTGGTGAGCAAAGAAATAAAGATGGATTTGAAACACCAAAGGTTACAATCCCCAGCGACTCACAAACTAACACAGAGGATACCAGTGAGAAGGAGAAAAGGAAGATATTTGAAGAAGATGAAGAGGAAGAAGATGAAGAAGAAGAAGAAGATCCATAATTTGAAATTATGAAGAAATATTTTAATAAGTTGAAGCCCAAGGACCAATTATTATTTTCAAATAAATTAGCAAAGAAGGCTGAGAAGAACAGAATGAAGAAAAATAAGTCAGAGATAAAAATCCTAAGGAAAACCATTGATATACTTTCTGATCTAGTACCTGATGTCGATATTGATTAAGAAGCATCTATGATTGATCAACTAAAAGCCTTAGCTGATGAAATTACCAGTCTATATCATGACATGGAAGCATAAATGATCAAGAGAGCAGAGAAGAGATTGGAGAAGGAGATGATAGAGAAACTACTGCAGAAGATTGCACTTGGGAAAGTTTCATTATTTGAACTAGTCAAAGAACTCAAGAAATAACTACTTGAAGTTGGAAAAATATTCAATAAGATATCTATTCTGATCAACTTCACTACAAACATTATGACAAAGAAGGAAGAGCTAGAAACAAAGTTGACTACACTTGTAAACAAATCGGACCCATTGAACAGTTCAATGATGGAGAATGTTGCAAATTGAAAGAATTGACAGACAAGGAGATGGAACTAAAGGTAGAGGAGGAAAGAATAAGGATGACAATGTTATAATTACAAGGATTTATGACTCCACACATAGATATTATTCAAGATTATCTTAATAAATTTGAAGTGTTGATAGGTACTCCAAATATGAGTACAATTGACAGTATGGAGGATCTGGATTCATACTTAAACAGACATCAAATTTACATGATAGAACTGAAAGAGTCATGGGAGCATTAGCTTGGCACTACAAAGGTACAATTTAAGATTATCTTTGACAAATTGTAAGGTTTGAACACCATTGCATATACATTTTTTATCATATTTTTTGGCATTATTGTCAAAAAAGGGGGGAATATTTAAGTAGATCGAAAGGGGGAGTATATTGTAGAAATGAGCATACAGAGTATGAAATCTATGGAGTTATAGATTCAGGGTTGTATGCAAGAAGGCATGAAGTATAGGTTAAAATTTTGAACTTATGAACAAGTTTTCTCCATCAATGCCAATGGGAGAGAATAATCATATTAGAATGATGAGAACTGACATTGATTATTCACAAACAATAGGTATTCTAAATTCTATAACCATGCCACTTAGGTCACATCGGTACAAGCATAAATGATGATACCACCAACTGACCAGTTCAGTGAATAGGTAAAAGTAAAGGTTATTGAACAATTTTGTTCAATTGCCTAAAGCGGCTATGACGGTGCAAGATTCAATGAATCTAGGCAAAAGGAAAAATGTAGTACACTATTTCAAGAGTTGAATAAGTTAATTTATTGGTAGTTGTGTATAAATCTGATTATAAATTCAAGGCATATTCTAACCAATAACAATGAAGTCCTATTTCTCATTGGAGATAACAACTTCATGATTGTTATGGATGACACAGTGAGATTGTAATGTTTCGATGAGTTGTTTATGACTGAAAATTTTATTTTGGAGGGAAACAAAAACCCTAATTAGGTTTTCAATTGAAGGTAAAGGCTATAAAAGGATAGTTATTATTTTTAAGAAAATGTGAAGGGGTCATTGTTAAAGAACAGTTGAATTACCATTGAGAAGACCTTGAACAATGATTGCAGAGAAGATAACAGAGAGGATTCAGGTTTAGAGAAAGAATAGAACATCAAAGGATCTTATTAGAATTCAAAACTACATTTCACAGGTCAATTTTATTAGTTTTATTCCTAATATTTTCAACAAGTTAAATCCCTTAATTGGTAGTCTCTAACAACATTTTCTTTGTAAATCCCTTAACAAGGTGAAAATTTTAATAGTGGGATTAAATCCTTTAACAAGGTAGTCTATAATAGGACTTTAGATACTTCTAACAATGTATCAGTCACTCCTAATAGGGTGATTCACCTAGAAAGTGACATGTTGTAAGCTCCTAATAGAGCACTCTTTTTTACTATAGTGAGAAGATTGTGGGTGCCATCCCCATCATGGTTTTCCCTCTGACCAAGGGTTTCAATGATAAAAATATGAGTGTTATGAGTGTGAATGTGTTGTTAATTTATGCATTGCACTTTTACTTTAAAGTTATAGTTATATGCTTATTAGTGTGGAAGTTTCTTTTTCTTCTATTGAAAGGTTTAAGTAGAAGTGTGGAAGTTTTATTAGTCCTGATTCACCCCCCCCCCCTTCCCAGTACCTATTATTTCCAATAGACTTTATAGGAAACATTGTAGACAAATCAAGTGTAGGTCATCATTNCCCCCCCCCCCCCTTCCCAGTACCTATTATTTCCAATAGACTTTATAGGAAACATTGTAGACAAATCAAGTGTAGGTCATCATTGGATATTGGTTTCTACTGAGTACTTCACTAAATGGGTGGAAGTGGTCCCTACTAAACAAGAAACTAGCAAAGTAGTGATTAAGTTCCTTTTAGAAAATATCTTGACTAGATTTGATGCCCCATTTAGAATCATAACTAACAATTGTTTGTGTTTTAGGTTAGATGAATTTAATACTTTATGTGAAGGTTATGGTATCACAACCTCTTATGCTTCACCTTACCATCCTTAGGGAAATGGAAAAGTAGAATCAAGTAACAAGAATATGTTGAAAATCATAAGGATAATTCTTGATAACAATAAGAAACACCCCAAATTCAAACCCTTTTGGTGAGACTAGGGCATCAAGCACCTAGGTCTACCCAAAGAAGGGCCTCTTAAAGGGAGAGATAATTATCAAAGCCCTTAATATAGGTCATAGTATCATATTTCATGTTTGATGATGAGTTGAGTGTAGTCACATTTGTTAAGTTTAGGATATTGTGGAGCATAAATTTTGTTAAAATGAACTAAAGAAAAATACAATAAAGTGGGAAAAAAATAAAGCATATTGATTTTTTAGGATAAACAATTTATGACATTACATTTTTCCCTCACTTTGATGACTGTATGATTTTATTCTCATCCCTATTGTAAAGGGAAAGAGATTATTACAGTAATGAATATAGAAGATAGGATGATGTTAGGAACCTATGTGTTCCTTCTGATTATTTTGTTAATGTAGTGTTGTTGGATGCATATGCTTTGTAAGTCATCCCGTGAGTATATTTTACTATCTCACATGCATAGGTAGTAATACTTTTCTAGATTGTACATAGTATATAAGTGTGTATTGAGCCCTTTGATGGCACCAACGAATTTATTATATTCAGCTTGCTCAAACGAGGTTACCCCCTTGAAGTGGACCGTGATCAATAGATTCACTTTGACTTCTACTGCAGCCCTATATTTCTCTTATTTCATGCATGTTCATCATATTGCTATAGGAGGTTCCTCTCATCTGGTATCAGAGCACTTTCTTGGGCGTGCTGGGTGGAAATTCTATCAAACAAAAAAAATTTCATCGTGGCCTTCAGGTTCATTTTTTCTTGCATCTAGGTTCATTTCAAATTACAGCATCTCTTTTTATTGCAGTACTTCATTTCAGTTGTTAGTATTTGATTGATTTTCCCTGAGTCAATTGTTCAAAAAAAATTTCTATTTTTTAGCCATAGCTTCCTTTCTTTATTTTTGTTTCCTCTCAAAGTTCCCTAGAACCCCCAAAATACCATTCCACATACTTCCTTCCTTGAAGACCCTACCCCAAATTCCACATATCAAAGCCCTAAATCCCTCATTTATCTAATTTTAGGGTTTGCCCTAACTTTTTTGCTTCTTAGCCAATTGCCACCAAATCGGGCCACAAGGTTCATTTCCTAATTCTGCTCCTTTGTCCCTCTTGGACTGCTCATCCCATTCTGCCTCCCCACCTCTGAAACCCTCATTTTTAATTTTCCCTTTTCATCAGAAAGTGTCCAACCACTCGTCAAACCCCCATTAACCATCTTCATTTTTCCCAAATCCAAGTTTTCCCTAACTGAAAGAGTTTTTGTTTCTATTATACTACCCATTTCCAAAAAACAAAAAAAAATCTTTCTATATGGTTGTCACCTGTATAGGAGAAAAAATCATGGAGGAGGAACTTGCATCCCTCAAGAACAAACTTCAAGATCTAGATGACAAATTTCTCAGTCTCACTCTTTAGCATTCAACCATGAACTGAAACCATTCTGGAGACATTGGGTTCTCTTCTGGCAATTTTTGTGGACCGAAGCTTGATTTTTCTCGCTTTGATGGTGTTGATATGACTGGATGGTTTTACCAGGAAGAGTATTATTTCAGTTTTCATAATACTCTAGATATCAAAAAATTCCCTTGCATCTTTTCATTTGGAACATGAAGCTCTTCAATGGTTCTATTGGTACATCAAGGCTAATGAAGACCCAACATGGATAGAATTGTGCACACTCCTTTTGTAGCGTTTTGGCCCTAGTGCTTTTGATGACTTCACAGGAGCACTCACTAAACTTCACCAAGAAAGCACAGTAAGAGAATACCAGACAGAGTTTGAAAAATTAGCTAATCACATAGAGGGATTGTCTAATGAATTCTTCCACAGTTGTTTTGTCAGTGGCCTAAAGGATGCGCTTCGATCTAAAGTAAAAATGTTTCGAACCACTACAATGATGGAAGCCCTTTGGTTGGCAGAGGACAAGATTAGTGCTCTACAAAATTTTGGTTCCAATTTTGTTTCCATTTTGAAATACGGGTTCTTCACACCCTCAAGTTATGCTAGCTCCCCAAACTAGTCCTATCAAGCACTTGTCTAAAACAGAGATGCGGGCCCGATGAGAAAAAAGGATTTGTTATAATTGTGATGAGAAATCGTCCCGGGGCCATAGATGTGTTTAGCAAAATCTCTATCTCTTGGATGTGGATTTTCCACTAGAACTGGAAGAGTGTGTAGATGCACATGAAATAGTAGATGATGAGGTTGAGCCTCAACAGCTGCTTGCTGAACCTCCTTCACTAGAAGCCCAACCAGAGATATATGTCCATGCTTTGGCAAGAGTCACTACCCCACAAACCATGCAGGTCCAGGGTTTCTTCAAGAAGATCCCTCTTACTATACTCATTGATTCTGGTAGCACTCATAAATTCATTGACCCCTGAATAGCCAAACAGGCTGATTGTTTTGTCCATCCCTCCTCTAGCTTTGAAGTCATGATTGCCAATGGGGGCACTTTACCTTGCAAAGGGAAATTTTGCAATTTGTGTCTCTCTATTAGAGATTATAACTTTCTCTTTGACATGTTTTCCTTTCCCTTAGGTGGATGTGATGTGGTTTTGGGTGCCCAATGGCTACGCACTCTTGGCCCCATTCTATGGGATTTTGCTAAACTTTGGATGTTGTTCTCAGCCAATGGGAAAAAACACACTTTGAAAGTCTTATAGCCGGTGTCTCTCAGAATCATCAATTCACATCGTATGGAAAATCTTCTTAAGAAGAATTTACATGGTGTCATCACTTAGCTTCATTCCATTCAGATGTAGCCATCAGTGGTCTCTAGTACTCGTGTAGATCTACAACAAATTTTGGATAAGTATTCAAGTGTATTTGCTAAACTTGTGGGATTTCCCCCTTCTCGTCCAGAGGACCACCATATTTAGCTCCTTCCTGGTATCATTCCACCCAACATTAGACCCTACCACTACCCATTTCACCAGAAGACCAAAATCAAGATGCTCATTCCTGACTTACTGAAGCAAGGTATTATTCGCCCTAGTACCAGTTCCTTTTCTTATGCAGTTCTGCTTGTCTACAAAAAAAGATGGGTCCTAGCGACTCTGCATTGATTTCTAAGAACTTAATCATCTCACCATAAAGGATAAGTTTCCCATTCCAGTTGTTGATGAACTTCTTGATGAGCTTCATGGTGCTCATTTTTTCTCCAAGTTGGATCTTCATTCTGGGTATCATCAAATTAGGGTTAATGAGGAGGATATCCCTAAAATAGCCTTTCACACACATGATGGTCACTATGAATTTTTATTCATGCCCTTTGGCCTCACTAATTCTCCTTCAACATTTTAGGCATTGATGAATAAAATATTTCGGCCATACCTCTAGAAATTCATTTTGGTCTTCTTCGATGATATCCTCATGTATAGAAAAACCTGGGCTGAGCATCTCCATCATCTAGAGCTCATAATGCAACTTCTCTCTAATCATTAACTCTGTGTGAAACAGTCTAAATGTGTGTTTGGCTAGGAGGAAGTGGAGTATCTTGGGCATATTGTTGCACACCAAGGGGTTCGGGTGGATCCTAAAAAAATAGAAGCCATGAAAAATTGGGCGCATCCTCACACTCTCAAGAGCCTTTGGGGTTTTTTGGGGCTGACTGACTATTACCGCAAGTTTGTCAAGAATTATAGGAAGATTGCAGCACCATTGACATCTTTTTTAAAAAAGGATGCTTTTACTTGGACCCTGGTTGCTGAGAATGTGTTTGAACAACTGAAACAAGCTATGTGCAGTACACCTAATCTCGCTATGCCAGATTTTTCCAAGACCTTCACTATTGAGAGTGACACTTGTGGCAATGGACTGGGTGTTGTTCTCCTTCAAGATGACCATCCTATTGCATTCACTAGAAAATCCATTTCTGGTAAGAATTTAGCCCTATCTACATATGAAAAAGAAATGATGGCTATTTTGCATGCTATACAGAAGTGGTGACCATACCTCTTAGGGAGTCATTTTTACATCAAGACCAATCACCAAAGTCTGAAATACTTCCTAGAACAATGAGTATCATCCCCTACACAACATAAATGGGTTAGCAAACTCATGGGGTATGATTATGAGATCACCTACAAGAAGGGTAAGGAAAATATTGTGGCAGATGCTCTTTCTTGCACATTTGATGATTAAGCTTCCCTTTCAACTATTTCTATGCCAATTCCCAATTGGTTAGAATTTGTTCAGCAGGGCTATGTCAGTGACTCTTCTTTATCTCAAATCAGTCACCAGTTGGCCAATAATTATTTTTCTATACCACATTACTCTTGGGATGGTGCTTCTCTTTGATATAAGGACCGTCTAGTGCTTCCTCAGAATCTAGCTTTGCAATAGTCTATCTTTTATGAACTCCATGCCTCTCCTTCGGCAGGGCACTTTGGGTTCCTTAAAAATTATGAGTGGGCAAGGTGAAACTTCTTTTGGAAAGGAATGAAGTAGATGATTCAAAAAATGGTGTCTAAATGTGAAACCTACCAATGCCACAAGGGTGAAATGACCCTCCTTCCTAGATTGCTGGAACCCTTGCCCATCCTTACATGGGTTTGGACTGATATTTCTATGGATTTCATTGATGAGCTTCCTAAATCTAGTGACAAGACAGTGATCTTGGTTGTGGTTGATCATCTCTCCAAATATAGTCATTTTTGTGCCCTCAGCCACCCATATACTACCTCCTCAGTTGCACAAATATTCATGGACTAGATCTCCCGTCTTCATGGCCTCCCTTCTTCCATTGTCTCAAATCACGATGCAAATTTTACCAGTCATTTTTGGACTGAATTGTTTTAGCAAACTGGCACCAAACTCAAGATGAGTTTAGGTTATCACCCACAAACCGATGGTTAGACTGAAATTGTCAACAAATTCTTGGAAACTTATCTTCATTGCTTCACTTCTGAACAACAACATCAGTGGGCCAAGTGGCTTCCTCTTGTTGAATGGTTGTACAATAACTCTTACCACAATGCATCTAAAATGACTCCATATGAAGCAGTCTATGGTTAGGCACCTCCAGTGCTCCTTTCCTACACTCCCAGTAGCTCATCACTCCAGGCAGTTAACACAGCTCTCCGCACCAGGGATCAGATTCTTCACACCTTACAGGATAATCTTCACATGGCCCAAAATCAGATGAAACAGTAGGCAGATCAACACCATTCTAAGCACTCATTTCAAGTTGGGGATATGGTTTTTATTCATCTACAGCCATACAAGCAATCCTCCCTAAAGCTTAAAGGGCATCATAAGCTAGCCCCAAAATTTTATGGGCCATATAAGGTTCTGCAGAAGATTGGTTCAGTTTCTTATAAACTGGAACTTCCTCCTTCTTCCCACATTCATCCAGTATTTCACGTTTCTTGTCTCAAGAAAGTTTTGGGCACCAACATCAGAGCACAAACTTCTCTATCTGAAATGGATAAGGAAGGATCCATTATCTTGGAGCCTAAGGCAATCCTGGACTGGCGCACTCATCAGCTTTTCTCTCGCCCCGTCTCTGAGGTCTTGATTTAGTGGCATGGAATGCAACTAGAGGATGCTACATGGGAACCCCTTCTTCAGATTCAACAACAATTTCCACACCTTAAGCTTTGAGGAAAAAGTTTTTTTCTAAGAGAGAGGGGATGTTAGGAACCTATGTGTTCCTTCTGTTTATTTTTCTAGTGCAGTGTTGTTGGATGCATATCCTTTGTAAGTCATCCTGTGAGAATATTTTATTATCCTATATGCATAGGTAGTAATACTTTTCTAGATTGTACTTAGTATATAAGTGTGTATTAAGCCCTTTGATGGAACCGATGAATTTATTGTATTGAGCTTTCTCAAAGGAGGTTACTCCCTCAAAGTGGCCCGCAGTCAATAGATTCACTCTGAGTTCTACTGTTTCCCTATATTTCTTTTATTTCATGCATGTTCATCATATTGTTGTAGGAGGTTCCTCTCAGATGAAAATAAGTGGAGGTATGGGAAATCCCCCAAACTAATGATATTGTCAACCTAAAATTTGTTCATAAATACTCAAGACAATATACACACATGAAAAGTAACATAAGGCATTTAAAGTATAATGTAAACATGAAACATACATGGATTAAACACCATGAAAAATTTAAAACTCATCAAACATATGACAAAAACCATACATATAACACACATATAAAATAAAAAGAAATTAGTAGACACAAATCATTAATAGAATCCCTCTTGCCATCACTGTGGAAAACCAGGCCACACATCTAATGTTTGTAGAAGAAAATAAAAAGGTATTTCTAGAAACTTTCCTATTAATGATAATTTCTATAACTATAATAAGCATGGACATCAATCACATGAATGAAAATCCAAGTTGAACAAACCATAGAAGAAACCCTACATGGATAAATATTGTTGAAATTGCAACATGTATGGTCACACATCACAAGCATGCATGACTAATATGAAGAAAATTTGGAAACCTAAAGGACAAGAAGAAAAGGTAAATAAACCAAGAAGACAAGGTAATGCTTATACTTGGGATTACAACACTTGGGCTAGTTGTACAACATGTGGTAAACATGGACATAAAGTGGAAAATTGTATGAGGAAATGGAGAAATAAGTCTAGGAATTAATCAAACTCTAGAATGGCATGCTCACATTATCATAAGGTTGGCCACTTAAGTAGAGATTGTGTAGACGAAATAAATACTTATGGAAATGGAAATACAATCAAAGAAATCATGAGGATCAGAAATCAAATGTGGAGGAGAGCATCAAATGATAATGCTGGACCAAGCACAATAGTCGGTGACACCTTATCTGAAGGATTAGGTGATTCCAAAACCTACACCTAAGCAATACAAGAAGGTATGGAACTATGTTTTATAAATCTATATCTTACATTAGTTCCTCTATTCATTGTACAAATGTCAAATTAGCATGAATTAAAATTCACTATGGTATTATTTTTTATTACTTTGATCTAGTTGTGTCAGTTAATCTGTATTGAGTTAGTAATGTTATTCGGTGAATATGTGTGAGACAAATGAGTTGCCAAGGAAACTGATCATTTGGTATACACAGCAAGCTGAGATATCCTTTGTATTAATCGAGACTTATGTTTGTCTACCGAGTGGTTGGTAATAAGCATTTATGCATCGACTAAATTTATTTGGTATAAATTCAAGGGTTGTGAACTCATTTTTTCACACAACAATCACATAGAAGAGCTAATAAATTGAAAGTGAATACATAGTAGAGCACTTCGAAGCATTTTGCAGAGATTTTGAGCACATTTTGAGCAGTTACCAACTAGAACTTGTATGCATTTGCACTTACCGAGTTACTTTGAGTTCTTTCATGGAAGCCCTAAATCAAAATCAATAGCGTCCTAATCACAAACCATGAAGTCAAAGATGAATAAAGAGAAAAAGGTAATTCTTGTTAAGAATTCTATGTGCATGGAACCGAATTACAAGATACATCCTCGGGTTGCAGCCCAACCCGTTGACAAAGGTACATTCTCCGTGATACTGCCTAGGGTTTTGTTAGTTCAATATATGTGAGCATATACTCACTGCAAGATTAGTGAGATAGGAGATTTTGAACTTATATCAACATACCAGACACTTTGCACATATGGTAAACTGAAAGATTATCATAAACATCTAGAGGTCAAAGGGTTAACCAATGCCCTAAATTTTTCAAAAGTATTCAAAACTAAATGGATCTGCATTGTATTGAGTCGAGTTCATGATGGAAATTTCTGGTTAGATGAACCGAAGAAGATAAGAAAATATTTTATACATGTAGTAACCGGGTTTCCTACAATGGATAAATCAAAATCCCTAAGGCACCTACCCAGAACCGAGATTGAAAAGCTTACACAAGCCGAGTGGGATGATTGAGGTCTACAGATCAATTACATCAGTGATCTTGAGCTTAGGTTTGGTGCATATGTTATTGCATATACAAGATATTACATTCAAGAAGACCTAACAATGTTGCATGTGGAGTTGTTGATATTGCTTACAAGATTGTAAAGAGGGGTTTACAACTTGACCTAGCTAAGCTGTTGTAGAGGCAACTAGAAGAGAACACGAGAACAATCTAATCAACATGATCTAACACTTGTAATTTTGGTTCTCTACTACTATGTACATTCTTCTATCTATATAAATTTTTTCACTCCATTGGTAGCATGATACAAAAGACAAACCAACCAATTACACTACAAATCGGTGACTTCATTACAAGTCTAGGTACAAACTTTGAACCAGTTATAAATGAATACTTTACAAAGTTCAAAGAAAGGCTAGAAAAGAGAACAAGAATACCAATGTAGTTGGTAGATAAATATAAGGATGAAATCTATTTTATAGTTGACACTAACACTACTCTTATCAAGGCAGTACAACCAAGGACAACATGGCTACCTCTGATGGATTATGAACTAGATATTGATTTAACTTCAGAGGCTATAGAAAAGTTACTTAACAAACCAGTTGACGAATCAGCCATGAGATTTGGCACATTTGAGGAAGCTCAGACCAGAATATCAATTGGATTACAAGTTGAAAAGATGCATAGGAAGAAGACCAAGATTGTTAAGACCTTGAAACACAAATTTTCTATCACTGATGAAGAACTAGATAAGTCAGTTGATGATACCGAGGAGTAAACTTCAGTCGGTAAAGATGAAGAACCAAAACAAGATGCTAATGCCACCAAGTCCATTGAAGTACAAGTAGAGGCACCTAAGGAAAAAAAAATTCAAAGGCATAAAGAATGAGTCTCCACCGAGGACAAGATCACAATCGGTGACAATAGATTCACCACCTTTGAAGAAAGGAGTTGCAAAGATTACAAGACCATCACTGAAATTCACTTATCAGACAAGGAAACCAAAGACTACTACACTAAGATAGAGAAATAAGTATGTAAGGAATAAGGATGACAAGGATGATTCTTATGAAAATACTATTCAATTTAAGGTTGTGCAGAAAAAAGCACCAAAGACTATTGATGAAATTGTAGAAGCAATCAGAACAACCAGAAGGTTAGGACATCCTAAGGTACACGCTTATGTAGATCTAACTATCGAGAACAATGATAAACTTGAATAATTTATCATAGGTATGATGATCAATTTCAAACAGGTCCCTATTGAATTTTATACTTACATTCCATCAGAATTGTATGATAAAATATCAGCCCGATGGACCTATGCACTCAACACCAAGAAAAAGATGAGAGAGGCAACTCTTACTCTACTTAAGGATGATTCTATAGTAGAAAAAATTGATTATATAATGCAACAATATGCCAATAAATTCCCCAAGAAATTACAAACTTTAAATATACTTCAAGAGAATGTGAAGCAATTTGATGAAGAGAGCACCAGGATTTGGACAAATCTATTGAATCCAACCGAGGAAACAAATAACACTGCATCTACATTTGATACCAAGGAACATTGAACAATCACAAAACCAATAAATATTGATGATGAGGCACTTGATAATGTATTGGATGGAACTCCTAAGCTATTGAATAATCTAGGTCATCTAGAGATCACAATAAATGACATAACTGAAGGTGATCCTGATGATAAGGAAAAAGAAGATGACATGATAATCAGAGCCACTGAGACCTTAGATGAAATAGATACAATAGAGGTCACACGAGAATTGGTACCAGGTAATATGACCATTCTAGTACAAGCTATTAACATTGATAATGAAGCATAAAAGAAGACACCTGAGCAGGTCATAGACACAACTGAAGACAAGGGTGATACACAAGGTAAAGAGACCAAGCACATTGGAGCACCAACACAAGGTGATGCACCTAAAGATACCACTGATGCTGCAGACAAAGTTGAAGGTACAATAGAAAACATGGTAGATACTTCTACTACTGAAACTCGATCAGCTACTGAGGCACCTTCATAAGACATCACACCCACCGAGCCATCAAATAAAGAAACTGAGGAAAAGGTTCAACTATCACTAAAACTATCTCCTTCATCAAGTGTACAAGGGAAGAATAAAAAGAAGAAAGGGATAAAAGATGCAGTTACATTAGATGAAATCATAGATATCTCCGACTATGATCCAAGGACACTTGATCCTAAATCACTTAGGAAATATGGTGATTTATGCACCCAAAAAGTAGCACAATAGAAGCTAAAGTGAGAACATTAAAATGCACAAGTGCCATAGGTTGCAAAGGAGATTCTACATAAAGTTGTTCCTAACACAATCATCATTGAATCAGACCCCATCATTGATCAGCTTGCACTGCTCACTGAGGAAATAAACAGTCTAGACATTGATGTCGAGTAGAAGCTAGAAGAAAGAGCAGCAAAGAAGACTTCGTACAAGGTTACTGAGAAGATCAGCCAAGCTGTGGTAGTAAACAAGGTAACTCTATCAGAATTTGTAACCGGTTTAGAAACTATTAGAACTGAATCCCTTACAATTCTACAGAAGTTATGCACATTATATCACTTCACTACCGAGCTTAGTGAACAAATGATGAAATTAGATAAAGATCTAAAAGATGGTGCTAACTGTATTTCAATCGAGCAACATTGATTGCAGATGCATTATACCAAGGTTCTACAAACACAATGGTTGAGACTTGACCTGAAAAAGGAAGAGGACAAAATTAGAGAACAGGTAACCAAGCTACATGCTATGTTACTACCACATTTAGTTATGATGCAAAATCATGTGACACTGGCGAAGAACTTGATTGCCACCCCAGAGCTATCAGTTACAAAGAGCATATATGATATGCATGCTCAACTGAACCTAGAGATTTTGACCCTTGAGCATCTAAAGGAGGAATGGGAGAAATAAATGGAAAATCTCTAGAAGGCCCATCCTAACATTTTTTACAAGTTGTAAGTTTATTCTTTTTGTCATTAATTTCAAAAAAGGGGGAAACAGATGTATATATGTATAATAAGGGGAAACATACGCATATACTAAGGATGTACAAAGGGGGAGTCACTATGTATAATTTGATGTGTGTATACTACATCTACATATACAAGTTTTTTATACTAATTCCAAAGGGGGAGAATGTTACTCCAAATGAGATTTGAAGGTGGTCATTAGTATTCAAGAATTCAAATGGACAGTTGGTAACATAGTCACAGATAGATTAGTCGGTATGATCACCGAAGTGCAGAGTTAACCAAGTGCACTAATCACGCACAAAGTTAACTGAGTGCAATGATCACCAAGCAGACAGACTTTACCGAGTAGCAGTGTACACCGAGCACATAGTATGCGCTGAGATACACAGATTACACCGAGCACCGAGAGACAATATTTACCAAGTAGACTAGAAGTCACATAAAATTTTGTATTGGCACATCAATCTAGGTAACAACTTTTTTTTGAGTTGTATAAGGGTTTACAATGATCGAGGAGAACATTAATTACAGATTCACAACATTAATTTTTGATATCTTCTATGTTTATATGATCAAGGTAAATTTTGTACACCATTGATATTAGGTTTTGTAAGATATTATAAAACTCTAATTAGGTCAATAAGTTTGATATATATATATATACATATATATATGTATATATATATATATATATATGTATATGTATATGTATATATATATGTATATATATGTATGTATATATATATCTATATATGTA
>MU223609.1:2093930-2111703 GCA_018584345.1 Thuja plicata
TATATATATATGTTACGATGTCATTTTGTAATCTATGTTGATCAAGTATCCGCCATACTATGGACATCAAAGATCAGACAAGGGTTTTAGGACAAGGAATACATTGCAAGTATTCATTTTTCAGAATAGAGGCAAGGCTACCGAGAAGAGAAGAAGGTGTTATCATTCACAGTAAGGTGAAAGATTTATATGCACTTAAAGGATCTGTATCCACAATATAGTGATTTTAATTTGTTTAGATCACACAATTTTGTTACTCTCTGACAGTTGTAACAATCCTAAAATCTCCTAATAGAGTAGACTTAACCATCTTTGTATAAATCTCTTAACCGAGTGCACACATACATTGTGTTGCTAAATCCTCACATGAGGTAGATCTTATCGATCTTATTGTTACTCCTAATAGGGTAAGGTCACCAGAAGTGATCAATCTTTGTAAGCTTTAACAGGATACTTTATTTATTGTAGTAGTAAATATTTTGTGGGTCTCATCCCCACTGCATTGTTTACCTTCTAATAGGGGTTTTCTACGATACCAAAATACTAGTGTCATGTGTACTTAAATTTCATGTCTATTTATTGTTTGCATTACATGCATTTACATTTCAGCAGTGACATTTCATGTTTGGTGAATGCAATCTACTCAGTTAATTATAACAAAATATTTAATTACAAAGATTTGTTTGAAATTTTTTAAGGGTACTGATTCACCCCTCCCCTCTCAGTACACACCTTTCTATTATTCCAACATAAACACCATGAAAAATTAAACACTCAACAAATGCACGACAAAAACCATACATATAAGACACAAATAAAATACAAAGAAAGTAGTAGACACAAATCATACATGGAAAGGCACGCATGCAATAATGTTAGTACTAAGAAAAAAAGTTTCCAAGTAAACTAGGTGAGGAGACCTCAATGTAAAGTTTGTCTCAATTACTTAGTATCATCCCCATAATGTTATTTCAAACATAAATCATACTCCTTGAAAGAGCTAGGAGCATACATCACTAAATGAGGTTCCATGTCCATAAACTAGCAATTATGTAAAGATAGGGGTGCATGGATGTTCCAAGATGCACAATTTCCATTGGCTAAAATCTTATATTATGAGGGATAATTCATATTAAAATATTTGTGTAAAGTGATATCTCTAAGACTAAATAATACAATCTTATTCTATAAATCCTTTATAACATCGTGAACAATAATAGACATACTTTTTGTCCCCATGGAAGAGCTAGGCACTTGGGTTTGTTTTCCTTTTGTTATAAAACATAATATAGTGAAGAGAGTATATATGAAAACCGATATGGAAATGAAAAAAATACTAAATCTAATATAATAAAACAAATACACAATGAAAAGCACAAACAATAAATAAAGTCTAAGATAGAGACACATCAAGGAACCTAGCACTGAAATATGGAGTTGAGTGTGCTAGAAAAAGGTGTTGGGTGCCCATGTTTGAATATGATAGAGACATAAGAGATTATTGAAAATAGAATTATTAATCTCTACACACTTGTATCATTAAAATATAGGTCAAATTAGTAGGACAAAAGCATTAGGTGTCCTTTTCATAAGGTTTCTAGCATTCAAAGTCTAGCAATGTCTGTTACTATGCGCTCTTCTTATCGATAGATTTTTCACTATTGTATATATATTTTTAAACATATAAAATAATAAAAAGGGTTTTTTTTTATATAGGGGATTTCCTAAACTTTAAACCTTTTGTTAGTTTTCCCACTCACACAAGAGCAATGATGAGATAATATGTGTGTCCTTACAAGGATATAGGATAAGAGAATGAAGAATGTTGAAAGGATGAGATTTTTCCTTACGTATGAAACCCTCTCAAGTAATCTCACATAAAGTTTTGACATTGTATTTCATACCTACAATAGGAAATGATATATCATACTTGATTCTACTTGTTGTAGCAGGATTGAATGCAAAAATCCTTGAACTTACACATTAAATTGCTTAATTTATCATTTGAATGTCAATGTGAATATATTTTGTGGATATGAAATAACTTAACAACTACAAAATTTTCAACCCTTAATACTAATTCTAAAATCCATATAAATAGAGTTCGCATATCCATGAATTCTTGATATGAAAGAAATTATCTAAATTAAAAATGGAGTGATCAACAAAAAAAATTTGGAGGTGATTATCAATTACTACATGTTCCAAAGTTTGAACAAAATATCAACACCTAAAATATATATGGCCAAGAACATTAAGATCACTGATGATTTATTGCAAATATTCAAAAGAATAGACATTCTTGAAACAACTAAAATGAGTAACCAAAAATAATCATGAGCATGAGAAACTTCAGTTGATTTTGAATTACATCTAAGGGATCAAAGAATAATACTTTTATTTAGTTGGTTTATAATATTAAGGATCTAGAAAGACATCCACAAAGGCCTTGGATACCTAGTTAAAGTCATCCTTTGTAATATTTTAACTTGATGCCTTGTAAAAATGTTGACTTCTCTAATTTCTATTGTATCTCCTTGAAATTCACTATCTTCTTGAAAAATTTGTATTCTCATCTTATTTTTCATCCTTTCATGAATATATCCCTTCAAAACTAGTTGGTGAAGGCTATTAGTAAACTCCTAGAGTATTTTTGAAGGTGTTCTAACAAATATGAATGTATCCCAAATCATGAATGAAATAATTTTAACAAATTATCTTAGTCAGCATATTTGTAGAGATTCGGTTCTTGGACAACTTATCTTAACAGTTTTTCAAAACTTGTACCTCGAGTTGACTCGTCTTCAATAATTCCTTTGGTTTATCCTGATTTTATTTCTCAAAGATGATTGGTTTAAGAAAATCTTCTAGATCAGTCAATTTTACTATGTTCAAAACTAAAAAAAACATCCTTCCACATCATTAGGTTCTCATCAAGCTCTAATTTGAATTGATGTGTTGACTGGATTCATCATTGATTAAATGATAGGCTAATATTGCTTTACCTAGTCTCCTAGAGTTTGGAAAATTCCCCTTCACTCCTTTGTGAATGAGATAAAGTCATTAGGATTTAGATGTTTCAACTAAATCATCTAGATAAGTTGTAAGTTATGCCACCTATGATTTTAGCTCCTCTTTGGTATTTTCATCTTGAATTATCTTCAAAATTGTGGATAATTCTTATTGTAGGAATAAATTTGCTCTCTTCTTATTTGAATTCTCAAATTTAGTTATAATTTGGTAATCACTTAGTTGCATTTCTAATTTTGGTTTATCACTAGTAGGAATTGTCACTTGTGCAATTATATGTCCTTATTGGTCTCTTATTGCTATGGGAAACCTACTTGTTATTTTTTCCTAATGCTAAGATCCTCAAAATCTTTGTCCAAATTTGCAAAACACTCCCCTTCAATATGGAATTGTATAAAAATATCCAATTAAACACTCCACGAAAGGTTTCCTCTTCTCTAATCAAGCGAGTGTAGCTCTAATACCAAAATCTAAAAAAACTTTATAGTGAAAATAGGTTGATAATTCTATGCATCCAAATAAATATATGGTAATAAATCATAGATGTAAATAGATTAAAAAGGTGCAAACCATAACTTAAGAATTATATGGAGAAAACCTTGTGGTAAACAACTCCACACTTGAATAGATCTATTACTTGTATTAATCCTTCAAATGAGTTATATCAATACAAATTCTCTCTTTGAATTATTGCAACACTCAATTGCTTCAACAACTTGTGAGTTAACTTATTTTTCCTTCAACTAAAACACTAAATAACTTGTTTCGTGGTTTATTTTTCAGAACCCAAACTCATGAAATCATCATTCTTCAATTCAAGGTGAGATATCTTCAATTGTGATATCTTCAATTGTAATTGAATAAAATCCAACATAGAATGAGTCATATTTATCTCTCTATTTTTCAAGGACATCCAAAGAAAATTAAATGTGTATAAATACACATCCATTAGAAAAATCACTTGGAAAAGAAGAGGATTTTGAATATTTATATTTCCATATTTCTTTTTCTTTAACAATACTCAGTGTTGTAGGTTGAACATCTTCATCACAAATATTACAATGTAGATCGTTGCAAATGAGTGAATTTTCTATTTTTCTATACATTCTCTATACATTCTATGTATCTTTTCCATTAAAATTTCCCTAATTGTTGATACATCAAAATGTATTGTGAAACAAATCACACATGGTTTGCATAGCTTGTGGATTCAAAACTATTATTTATCTTTTTCTTTCTTAATTTGGTAATAAAAAAGCAATATTAAAAATCTTTGAAACAAGAGATAAATAACAATAGATTAAATAGATTCCACCTAATCAGTATATACCTTGTCTTCTTTAGCAATTTCTATCATAGTGTCTTTTGTGGAGGGCGCCAATGTCTTCAAGAAACCTCGTATAAATATCCTTGTTCTCTGATTCCACTTTCAAACTATGAGTTATAAATTAAACAAGAATGAAAAAACTATAAATTGATTTAAAATGGAGAACACATTTAAAGGTGGTGAGAAAGCAATTAAATTGCCTAAACAAATAAAAAAAACTCGAAGAGAAATAGAAAATAATTAACCCAATAATATGTTGACATAAATAGTAGTCAAAACCCATATAATTCTAACTTGCAATTTCTCCCATCTTTCCATAAAAAATATACTCTAGCTTTATAATAATAGTCATTTTTTACCATATTACATTTTGAATTAAGGAAAATGATTTAATTCATTTATTATAAAATTATACAATGGCATGGGTACTAGATGATTGGTTCTTATTTATTAAATGACTAAATAGTCATTGATATTTTTTGAGGTTAATGATATAGAAAATATTTCCATTTAAAAAATTAAGGGAAAAGATTGGAAGAGAAAGACTTATATTATTGAATGGGATATGCACAAATATTTAAGTTGATGAAATGGTAACCAGCATAGTTAAAACTAATGTAGTTTAATTTTATATTAAATATTCAATCCTTATTATATCATATACAATATATTTTATCTTTATATAAAATAATATGTTGAAATTAATAGAATAAAATATATTTATTATAAAATTATACTATAATGAAAATACTAGTTTAGTTATTTATTATACCACTATTTTTGTATAGATATTTTTTTTTGTTTAATGGTATGTCAAATATTTCAACCTTCTAATAAGATAATAAAAATAATAACACTTCAGAAAAAAATAGACAAATGTGGAGATTGTAGATTTATATATTTTTAAATAGTAGGTTCACGTTTCCTACTCATTTTAGTGGGTTATATGTATTTCAATGTAATATGAAAATATTTTCTTTGAAATCATTGATTTGTCTATTTTTGTCCCCTAGTTTGGTGCACTCGTACATTTTAAAAATAGGATGGTTGTGGTGCAGGAGCACCTAGGATATCCACTAAGCCCTAGTATGTTTTGGCTTGTAACTAACCTTAGCCAAGTCAGTGTGTGTATGCTTAAAGCCTTAGATGGTCTAGTTGTTATGTGTGACTAGGTGAATTAGTGTTAGTACTAAGTTCACCCTGGTTTTTGGTTAGTTGCTTAATCCTTAGTTTTGGCTAATGTGGGGAAATGATGTCTAAATGTGTCCAAGGCCCATGTGTGGGTAGTAAGATGATGAAGGAGGAAAAAATGATGTTATCTCATCGAACTAAATGGGTTAGAGGCCCTAGAATATAGTTTACAACATAAATGCAAAAGATGCCAAAACTTGTCATGACAACATTTGCAACTTTTTGCAAATGTTGCATGCAACTCAACAACATTGGATTCCCACCATTATAGGAGTGGGAAATGAATTTTAGTGGCCTAAAATGATGTAGGAAGCATCTTTAGACACTCTATGGCTCATTTCCCAAGGTATAGTGAATGTATGCAAGTTTTGTGAAGCAATAGAGCAAGTGTTTTTGGAAATAGAGTACAGTCGATGTATTTGCAAGTTCTTTGTGTTTTAATGGATTGAAATATATGGTCTAACCATGGATTCATGTGGTAGAGACATATCTAATACTTTTTTATTCAGAGTGCAAGTATATTAGAATTGATTTGTTATCTGTAAGAAATTATTTAAGAATTAGGTAGTCTGTTGGTTCAGTTTAGGTAGATTCTGGTTTTATGGCTCCCCCATGAAATTCAACTGTGGAAAACACAAAAGGTTAAATGAATGTGTTAGGGGAGCCTCTTTATAGTTTACATATGCAGGTAGGAGGTCAGAGGAGTCTATTTACTAATTTTAAGGCCATGCCCTAGGCGAGATAGGACAATCCAGTTAGGGGTATGGCAGGTGAAAACAAGAATGCAGAGACAAGGGTGTGCATGGGAGTCCTGAACCAAGTGTGGTATCAGTGTCCTTAGAGTCTTATTGATCCCTAATAGTGAATTCAAAACCCACCCAAACAATTTGGATTGATTTTTTCAATAGAAATCAGAGAAGTGCTTGCGAGGAGCCAAAATAGGCCTAATAGCCCTATATTTCAGGACATAGGTATACAGAAGGCTTGGGGACCTTAGACCTTAAAAATATTTTAGGTTTCCCAAAAGGGTATCTGGATCCTTGATTGGTTTTAGGGGTTGTTTCAAATTTTTAAGAGTAAATCCATAAAAACCCACTAGATAGGGCTAATTGATCTTTTAGGCCTAATAGGATCAATTTGAGTGACATTTTGGAACTCGACTAACTTGGGGTTAAAGACTCATGGGATTTGGAATGTATGGAGATAGAATGAAAATTATAAGTGTGTAGAAGGCCCTTTTAGCATATAAGGATTTGGAATGAAGGTTTTACCATTGGAATTCTTCAAAGCCAAGGAGAAGTATTGAGACAAAAGTAGTGATGGATGTCCTTCAAGGTGAAACACAATAGTTGTAACTCTTGGGGAAGAGTTGGGAGTAGTAAAAGGCTCAGTGTCTATAGACTTGTGAGGTCCTAGAGTGGAATTAGGATCCTAAAGTGGACTAGGACAAGTAAGGTCATGTCTAGTGTATTGTGTAAGCACACCTTGGGGTTACTTCTATCAGATTGGTATCAGAGCCTCTTTTGATCAGGCTTGTGGTTAATGATTCAACTAGAAGAATTAGTTGGAGAGTCAACAATGATGACTAATTCTGAGTTGGATAAGAAGGTAGATGAACAAGAGGAGGAGAATAGACTACTCTGAGATTGGTTGGCTCAATTAGAGAAAAAAGTGGATGAAGTTGATGTGAAAGAAGATGAAGTGAAGGATAGAATGGAAGGGAAAGGCAAAGAGATTGCCATTGAAGATGAAGTCCCTAAAGCTAACCATGTCCTTGACCAAGAACCATTGGAAATCCCTAAAGGCTATGAGTGGAAAATCATTGGAAGGAGTTCCCATTTTCAGTGGAAAAATTGAACCATAGGTAGTCCTTGATTGGATAGAGGGACTAGAAAACCATTTTGAGTGTGATGGCATCACTGAGGCTCAAAAGATGAAGGTTGCAAATGCTAGATTGAGATGTTCTACTCTCACTTGGTGGAAATTCATCCAAGATGAGAGAGATAAGGAAGGGAAAAGGCCCATTTCTTCATCGAAGGCTATGGTAGCAAGAGTCAGAGATGCTTACATCCATGAGGATTATGAAATCTAGTTGCACAAAAGAAGACAAGGTCTAAGACAAAAGGACCTAGATGTCAACTCATACACTAAATAATTTCAGAGACTTTGTATAAGGTCAAGATTAGTAGAGGATGAGATGATTCTTTTGACTCTAGACACCATTTAGAAATGCCACCAAATTGCTATCAAGGTGGAAGACAAGTTGAAGAAGAAACAAGATTCAAGCACTTCAAGAGGAAGGGGTAGAGGAAGAGACACTAGAGGATAAAGAGGTGGTTATGGTGGAAGAAACTCTAAATCTAAAGGTCAAGCAGAGACTAAGCTCACTGAACAGTAGGAAGGAAACTTCAATAGAGGAAGTTTAAGTAGAGGAAGAAACTCTAACAATAGAGGAAGAAGCAGTAGCCAAGGAAGAGGCAACAATTTTGCCAATATGAAGTGTTATCACTGTAATCAGTTAGGACATCTGGCATATAGGTGTCTAGAGAAGGGAAATACCTCTCAAGGAGGTGACAAAAGAGTGAACTATGTTCATGAGGAGACAAGTGGAAACAAGAAATTTGAAGTGCCATTAGAATCAGAGGAGGGAGAGAATCTCATGATGAGAAGAACTCTGATCAAAGAGCCAATGAAGGAAGAACTCAGTCAAAGGAGATCATTGTTTAGAGTAAAGTGTAAGATGATGGGAAAAGTGTGTAGAGTCATCATAGACTCAGGGTCTACTGACAACATAGTGTCAAAGGAGGTAGTTAGCAAGTTGAAAATGACAAGGATACCCCACACCGGTTTGTACAAAGTCACTTGGCTAAACAAAGGACAACATGTCCTTGTGAATGAGAAAGCTTGGGTAGAATTCTCCATTGGGAGATATAAGGATAAATTTTTATGTGATGTCCTACCTATGGATGCATGTCACTTGATCCTAGGTAGACCATGGAAATTTGATAGAAAGGCCATGCATGATGGAGTGAAAAAATCATATTCTTTCAAGAAGGATAATGTGACATAAAAAATCCAGTCATTGTTGGAGGATGCAGAATTGAAGACAATTGGTCCCAATATTCTCATGGTGAATGAAAAGGAGTTCTTAAAGGCTTTAGAATAAGGAGAAGGAGTTGGATTTGCACTAGTATTAAAGCTAAAGGAAGTTGTAGATAACATAGAGAAGAGGACAGAGCTGCCTAAAGAAGTCAAAGAGATGTTACAAAAGTATGGAGGAATAGTGAGGGGTAAAAGTATAAACCTGTGTCACACTTTTATAAAGGAAAAGGATCACAACATGCAAACTGTTCAACTTTAATGACATAAAAAGTGGCATTTGTATTTAGAATTGAGGATGATGTAAACTGATGAAATGTGTAAAAATGGATGAAGTTTATGGCTGTAATTTTATAAAAAAAAATTGAACAAGAATTAGCATAATTTTTTAATTTTTGAAGTCCATTTTTCAATTGCTGAAAACTGCTGAAAATTTGGGGTCTAGTTCCCACCAAACAAGTATATGCAAATAATCTATTTTTCCTCTGATTTGAAAATATGTTATAGATAAAATGTATAGCTAGTGTAGAAAAGAAGAAAGATTAGTTTTCAATGTATATTTTCTCTGTTATAACTGCTCAAAGTTGAACTTATCTGAAATCGATAGTTTTCATCTCCCACCAAATTTCCCCTATCAAATCTACACCATGCACAAAAAAAATTACATATTCTTGAAGAGGACTCTCTCCTCTAGTGTTAAATATAAATTTTAATTTTTTTTATATGATTTACTATTTTTTTATTTATTTTAAGCAACATCTTATCGAACGTTAAAATACCTACTTATTGTATTTTAAAATTATAATATATTAGATCTAATCAAAATACTATACAATTTATATGACAATAATCTTGACTCTGATCTCTACAAAAGGGTATTTTTTATATTTTTTAAAAATATCGTTAAAAAGAGTTGGGGTTATTGAAACATCAATTTTCTGAAATAATTTTATTTCTTTGGTAATTGGTATAAAACATGAATTCAATAGACATTTCCAATTGGAAAAGTTTAACCACTTATCTAGCTTAGCTAGAATGAATATAGATAGAGCATATGTTTGACGAAAATCAATTTTATTTAGAAATACTCAAATTTAGTTGTGTTGATAAGTGGTCCTGAAACGTGACACAACTTTTTGCTTTTACTCTGAGTGATGGACAACCATCAACCCTACCCCTTAAGAGGTCTGTAAGCCATCAGATAGACCTTATATCAGGAGCTACCCTACCCAATAAGGAAACTTATAAAATGAATCCTTACCAGAATGAGGAAATTGCTAGAAAAATCCAAGAGCTCCTAGAACAAGACCTTATAAGAAAGAGCATTAGCCCTTGTGTCGTGCCCACTCTCCTAGCACCTAAAAAGGGAGGAACTTGGAGGTTATGTACAGACTCCAGAGAAATAAATAGGATCACCATTATGTATAGGTTCCCTATCCCTAGGATAGAAGACCTAATAGAATGTCTAGGAGGAGCAAGGTACTTTACAAAGATAGACCTAAAGAGTGGCTATCACCAAATAAGGGTAAATGAAGGGGATGAGTGGAAAACAACCTTCAAGACTACAGAAGGACTATATGAGTGGCTTGTCATGCCATTTGGGTTGTCAAATGCCCCATCAACATTCATGAGGTTGATGAATGAGGTACTTAAAGATTACAATGGAAAGTTTGTAGTGGTCTACTTTGATGATATACTCATCTATAGTAAGACAAGGGAAGAGCACCTCAAACACCTTGAACTAGTTTTTAAGAAAGTGCAGGAGGATAAGTTGATGATCAAATTAGAAAAGTGTGAGTTCATCAAGACAGAGTTAGTATACCTTGGTTTTGTGCTATGTTAGGGTAACTTAAAGATGGATCCTAGAAAAGTGGAGGCCATCATCAATTGGCCTACTCCAAGAACAAGCACTGAGGTAAGAATTTTTCATGGCCTAGCACAGTGCTATAGAAAGTTTATTAAGAAATTTAGTGCAATATGTGCTCCTATAATGGACACTATTAAAGGAGGCATGAAGACTAAGTTTATTTGGAATGAAAAAGCTAACCGTGGTTTTGAGCTACTAAAAAATACGATTGCAACCCAACCAATTTTAGTTTTTCCAAGCTTTAAAAAGCTATTTACAGTGGAATGTGATGCCAGAAATGTAGCCATTGGTGCATTCTTGAGCCATGAGGGAAGACTAGTGGCCTTCTACTCTAAGAAAGTAAGTGAAGCTAAGAAGAAATATTCTTCTTATGACCTAGAGATGTATTCTCTAGTCCAGTCATTGATAAAATGGAGGCATTACCTTCTTCCAAAGGAGTTCATAGTCTATTCAGACAATCAAGCCTTAAGCTTCTTGAACTCATAAGACAAATTGAGTTATAAGCATATGAAGTGGGTTGAATACCTGCAAGCATACACATTCAATATCAAACATAGGAAGGGATTGCAGAGAAAGGTTGAAAATGCCTTGAGTAGAAGAGCCCTTACTTTCTAGGAGATACAACTGCAGAAGATGGGAATAGACAACTTCAAAGATCTATAAGGTGATGATGAAGACTTTCCAGACATCTATAAGGTATGTCAAGAATATCATAACCACTTTCATACTAAATATTCTGAATATACATTACAAAGTAATCTCCTATTTAAAGGAAGTCAACTATGTGTCCCTAGAGGGTCTATAAGGGAGAATTTGATTCAGGAGAAACACAATGGTGCATTGAGTGGTTATTTTGGGGTCAGTAAGACACAAGAACTTATTTAGAGATTTTACTTTTGGCCAAAGATGAATGTTGATATTAGGAAGTATGTTGAGAGTTGTATAGTGTGTCAGAAGGCCTAGGGAACATCTACTAATGCTGGCCTATATCAACAACTTCCTATCCCAACTAGACCATGGGAATGCTTGAGCATGGAATTTGTGTTTGGATTGCCTAATTCAACAGAGGGAATGGATAGTGTCTATGTAATAGTGGACATATTTAGTAAAATGGCTCACTTTGTGCCCTGCAAGACAACCAATGATGCCAATCAAATAGCTTCTCTTTTCATTAAAGAGGTAGACAGAGACACCAAGTTTATGAGTCATTTTTGGAAGACTCTATGGAAAAATTTGGGCACCAAATTATCCTTTGGATCTGCATACCACCCTCATACTAATGGTCAAATGGAGGTAGTTAATAGAAGTCTTGGTAATCTCCTGAGCTGCTTAACAAAGGAGTATGGCCAGACATGGGCCCAACTCATAGGTCAAGTTGAATATGCTTACAATGACACTGTGAACAGGACTATTGGTAAGATTCCTTTTGAAATTTTCTATGGTGTACACCCTAGAGGCATTTATGAACTCAGAGAACTTAAGGATGGAGTTAAAGGGAGTGGATATGTTGAGGACTTTGCCTATGCTATGCAAGAGGTTCATGACATAGTTAGGAAGACACTGATTGACAACATTGAGAAGATCAAGAGTAAGGTTAATGAAGGAAAAAGGGATGTTCAATTCAAGGTTGGGGATCTAGTGATGGTACATCTCAACAAGGATAGACTATAGAAAGGAATCCCACACAAGTTATAGATGAGAAGAATTGGCCCCTGCACTATATTGGCCAAGTATAGAGAAAATGTTTACAAAGTGGAGCTACCATAGAACAGTGGCTTGTCACCTATCTTTAACATTACAGAATTGGTTCTATACAAGGGACCAATTCCTGATCCATATCAGAGCTTGATTGAAGACATCCAAGAGGTAGAAGAACTCTATTTTCCATCTACACCAGTCAAGAAGGCAGACTACATATTGGAATATAGAATTTACAAAAAGACTAGAACCAAGGATTAAAAAGAACACTTAGTGAAATGGAAAGGACAACTAGATGTAGATGCAACATGGATAAAGGAGTCAGAGTTAAAAAATATGGGCATTGATCCTAACTTACTCAATCCAAGGATGGATTAAAATATTTCACTTGGGGAGGATGGTGCAGGAGGACCTAGGCTATCCTCTAAGCCCTAGTATGTTTTGGCTTGTAACAGACCTTAGCCAAGTTAGTTTGTGTTTTCTTAAGGCCTTAGATGGTCTAGTTATTATGTGTGACTAAGTGGATTAGTGTTAGTACTAAGTTCACCCTAGTTTTTGGTTAGTTGCTTAATCCTTAGTTTTCGCTAATGTGGGGAAATGTTGTCTAAATGTGTCCAAGACCCATGTGTGTGTATTAATATGCTGAAAAAGGCATAAATTATTTTATTTCATTGAACTAAATGGGTTAGAGGCCCTAGAATATATTTTGCAACATAAATGCAAAAGATGCCAAAAGTTGTCATGACAACATTTGCAACTTTTTGCAAATGTTGCATGCAACTCGACAACAGTGGATTCCCACCATTCTAGGAGTGGGAAATTAATTTTAGTGGCTTGAAATGGTGGAGGAAGCATCTTTAGACACTCTATGCCTTTTTTCCCAAGGTAGAGTGAATGTATGCAAGTTTTGTGAAGCAATAGAGCAAGTGCTTTTGGAAATAGAGTACAGTCGATGTATTTGCAAGTTATTTGTGTTTTAATGGATTGAAATATATGATCTAAATGTGGATTAATGTGGTAGAGACATATCTAATACTTTTTAATTTAGAGTTCAAGTAGGTTAGAGTTGATTTGTTAGCTGTAGAAAATTGTTTAAGAATTAGGTAGTCTGATGGTTCAGTTTAGGTAGATTTTGGTTTTATGGCTCCCCCATGAAATTCAACCGTGGAAAACACAAAAGGTTGAATGAATGTGTTTGGGGAGACTCTTTATAGTTTACATATGTAGGTAGGAGGTCAGAGGAGTTGATTTTCTAATTTTAAGGCCATGCCCTAGGTGAGCTAGGACAATCCGGTTAGGGGTATGGCATGTGTAAACAAGAATGTACAGGCAAGGGTGTGCATGGGAGTCATAAAAAAAGTGTGGTCTTAGTGTCCTTAGAGTCTTATAGATCCATATTAGTGAATTTAGAACCCACCCAATCCATTTGGATTGATTTTTTCAATAGAAATCAGAGAAGTGCTTGTGAGGAGCCAAAATAGGCCTAATAGCCCTACCTTTTAGGATAGAGGTGTACAGAAGGCTTGGAGAGCTTAGACCTTAGAATTATTTTAGGTTTCCCAAAAGGGTATCTAGATCCTTGATTGGTTTTAGGGGTTGTGTGGAAGTTATAAGAGTAAATCCAGAAAAACCCACTGGATAGGGCTAATTGATCTTTTAGGCCTAATAGGATCAATTTGAGTGACATTTTGGAACTCGACTAACTTGGGGTTAAAGACGCATGGGATTTGGAATTTATGGAGAAAAAATTAATATACTAAGTTTGTACAACGCCCTTGTAGTATTAAAGGATTTTTCATGAAGGGTTTAGCATTGGAATTCTTAAAAGCCAAGAAGAAGTATTGAGACAAAAGTAGTGATGGATGTCCTTCAAGGTGAAACACAATAGTTGTAACTCTTGGGGAAGAGTTGGGAGTAGTCATAGGCTTAGTGTCTATAGACTTGTGATGTCCTAGAGTGGAATTAGGATCCTAAAGTGGACTAGGAAAAGTAAGGTCATGTCTAGTGTATTGTGTAAGTACACCTTGGGGTTACTTCTATCAGGTTGAAACATAGCTTGGTGAGAATAAAATAATTTTTTCTATCTTTCCTCTTATACCATCCTAATGTTACTGACTTGTATACCTTCGATAAATTTTTCTTGAGCTTCTTTCATTCCTTGAATGATTGGGACTTCAAACTGGACTTCTAATAGAATTAGATGAGAAGCTACTTGGTGATCTTTCAGTACTGGAAATTTAAATACTAGAGGATTTATCATTGATGCAATGTCATGGTAACTCAACCATTAAAAATACATGAGAGTTGGCTCAATGGTTGTCGCTGTTGGAAATGATTTTTTTTTCTTGCTTGACTAAAATTTCAAATACTCTTGAAGTGTCTGGGTCTGCAATTGGGACTGGGAATGGGGTTTGAGTTGTTTTCTCGTTTGTTGGCATGGAAAATTCTTCCAATCACTAGTTATCTCTAGGGAATATTGGCAGGGTGTCTTCATTGGTTGGAAGGTCTTCACCTTCCCCTTCTTTTAGTGGTGTTAAGGTTTCTCTATAGTATAAGGCTAGGATTATTCTTAGTGGAGGGGTTTTGGGGGGTCTGCTTCTATAGCGGTGGGTGTGGGTGCTTCCACCCAAACTTCAGATGTATTTGGTTGCCCTGCTCCCAAGATTACATATACTTGTGATCATTTTCTTGGTGGTAGGTGTCAGGGTCCTCTGGCTTCTAAGTCAGTTTTGGGGCATAGTTCAAAGTTGAATTTTGTGGAGAGAGTCTCTTTTCTTGTCCATAGGTTTATCACTATATATTTGGATGAGGAAATGATGGAAGATATTGATAATGCAGCCTTTGTTTTCTCTTCTCATGGTGTGATTTGAAAATTTAGTAGTTTTTGGCCTAGTCTTATGGAGCTTCACTCTTGGATCTCTAAAGAGTGGGAACCTATAATTTCTAGTATGGTCCACATCTTTCCTACGGACAAGGGATTCTTTATAGCTAAATTTGAGAATGCTCTAGATAGAAACAAGATTTTGCGTGATCATTTTTTTAGCTAGGATGATAATTTCATGCTGATGGTTAAACCATGACATTCTAATTTCTCTCCTTTTTATGAAACATCCAATAAGATGCCTATTTGGATTAGACTACCCTATATCCCGATTCATCTTTGGCTTGATTCTCTGTTGGAGACTATGGGTGGAGCTCTTGGGGACTTTTTGATGGTGGATGAAGAATCCTAGGATATTTTTAATTGCACATTTTCCCGTATCTTGGTGGATGTTGATATTTCTAAGGGGCTTCCTATGGAGATTAAACTTATATCTCCTAAGGGTAGCTATATCTAAAATTTGGACTATGAAGGGGTCCCCTTCAAGTGTAGAAGACACTTCAAAACTCATCATGTGGAGGTTCATTGTGAGCTACATAAAGTGATAGGTCTTCCTCATGGTGGAGAGATGCTTCTATGATGGATTATATGGTTGATAAATCTTCTACCCAGAGGATCCTATCATAGGTGGTTTTTTAGGATAGCCTCGCATCTCCTTCTCTTGGTTTTTCCTTTGCTAGCAGTTTTGTTGAGGTTGGTGCCATGTTTGTTGCTGGTGTGGTTTCTCCTATTATGGGTGCTCCATGGGTGGAAGGTTTGGTTGTCTTTATACCTATTACTTCTCAGTCTTCTGATCCCTTTGTTAAAGCTATTGGTGGTCCTCTTACTACTAAGAGTGTTTTTAATGTTGTCTCTTTGGATGTTGTTGGGCTTGTCTCGTTGGTGGTGGCTAGCCCTTTCCCTGGTTCTTCTCAGAGTGTTTTTGGCCTGCCCCCTGTGGGTGATGGGATTCCAATGTTGGATTCCTCAATTGGGAAAGATGATACTTCTTTGGTCCCCCCCTACATGTGTTGGGACCCCAGTGATAGATTCTTCAAATTGGTTGGTTGTTTTTGCTAAGGTAGAAGAGGGTTGGATTACAGTAAAAGGAAAAAAAATCAAAAGCTTCTTCTCCCTCTTTCGATATCACCCTTCATTCCCACAAGAACCAAACTAGAGGTAAATCTTAATTCTTTGTGCCTTTTTTGGGATTAATAAATACTGAGAGGGGGTAGATTAGTCCAAACATATAGTAACCTAAATCAACCATCGATCTAATTAAATGTTGAAATACTTTCCAAACTACAAAGCATATAACTAATGCAAATACATAAAAGAAAGTAATATCAAGCATCCAAAAATTCATCGCACATGACAAATATATTTTCAAGTGGAGACTCTTGTAAGAGGGAAAAAACCATGGTGGGGATGACAACCACAAGCCCAATACTGCAGTAAATGAGTTTTCCCTATTAGGAGCTACAAATACCCTTTCTGAGGGTTCGCCCTTCTAGGAGTGACTAGTACATTGTTAGGAGTACAAAAATATCAGCTATGGTATACCTTGCTAGAGGATTTCAAACCTCAATAAAGAAATTACGCTGTTAAAGGATTTACTAAAAGAAATTGTTAGAGTTCACCCGATAAAGGATTTTTCTTCCTGCAACTATTAGGGAACAATGAGATTAGTGATCTGGATGTAGCATTGATTTCTTGTCAGATCCAATAAGTTCTCTATACTTTGTAACTTCTCTCTGGTCTATGTCTATCATCTTTCTAATCATAACCTCAAATTGAAATCACAAAACCCTAATCATCCACAACAACTCTTACAACTCTCTTAAACATTAACACTTACTACTTTTCAACATGAGTAGTACCTATATATAAACATATTCCACCGACTTAAAAATGATCTTAAAATTACTTTCCTAAGGAAGCACCATGTGTTAATTCGATAATCTTGATGAATAAAAAAATTTATCATGACCGTGCTAGGTCAAGATAAGATCTACTAGTTACATCTCCAAAGTAATCAAACACATTTTGACTTCTCCAATGCAACATTTCAAATCTTTATTGTACGTCATCATATCATTATAAATGATCGGACATACTTAACCACTCGCCTATATGTGATCTACTAACCGGTACTCAAGAACATAAGTGTTCTACCTATAACCACTTGAATTTGGTCTGTTCCAACTATGGACCCTATTTACCCTAAGTGTGATCATACCCTCGATTATGTCCAAATGACCCTGTTACTACTTGGCATAATTCTTCGAATCAATTTAATGTCCTAGGTGATTTTTATCACTAATTTATATTAACTATTATAGCCATACAATTCAAATCAATTCAAACCATTTAAATCATATCAAATTCAAACATGGCTATAGTATTTAATTATAAAGGAATTAAATAAATCCCTAAATCAATTATCCACTTGCAAAATAACCCATTCCCCTAGCCTATTTAATTTAATTAAAATGGCTATAGTCCCCTAATTATTAAAAAGCAATTAAATTGTTTAAATAATTAAATTCCTATTTTTGAATGAATTAAATAATGGTGATATTGCTATCAGGATTCAACTGTGTAGTTTTTGAGTCAAACTCATTGACCCATAATTCATGAGTAGTGGTTCACATGAACCCATCACTCATGAGAATGAATGGAACACTTAGCACTCATTGGA
>MU223609.1:2111753-2122057 GCA_018584345.1 Thuja plicata
GGGTTCATGTGAACCACTACTCATGAATTATGGGTCAATGAGTTTGACTCAAAAACTACACAGTTGAATCCTGATAGCAATATCACAATTTGACTTGTTGTGGAAAAATATCTCCTACTTATGAATTAAATAAGTTTAATTCATTTAATTAATATTCCCTTAAACTCCAACCTAACCTATCTCAACCACTTCTACCCTGGGTTCTAACCCTTCTCAACCCATTCACCCTTGCTAATCTAATCCTAATCCTAATTCTACCCTAACCCACCTCCCAATGTTGTCACATTCCATTAAGGAATGATTAACAACTCCACCCACTTGAGAAAGTCATGGAATCTCAAGATTCCTTTCTCAAATTCCACCTTCTCAAGCCACCCTCTTACACCTCCCCTTGCTTCTTTAAGGCTTTCATTAATGCCTTATTAATGAAGGTGCCTTAAGCCTATGTCTCCTCTATGTCTTATTAATGCTCAAGGCATTAATGGCTCTTATACCACCATTAATGAGTCCCTCAACTCATTAATAAGCTCTCTCTCTCTCTCTCTCTCTCTCTATAAATAGAAGTCATTTTTGAGAGAAAATAAGCCTTCATCCTATATTGTAAATGCATTTTTATGTTGTTAGATTAAAGTTAGAACCCATATTTCACTTCATAATTCATGCTTTTATATTGTTATTATCTTCATTCTTAGGGCTAGAATACATGTTTTCTCATCATTTAGCTTGTTTTAAACTAAAATCCTTCATGCTAGGTCGTATATGTCACTAATGGTAGCATAATCTGAGGGCTATTATGTTACTAGTCACACTCTTCTTAGTTAGAAGGTAATAGGTCAATATTAGTTGGTTTTACATGCTTATCTAACCTTTTTGAGCTAATGCAATTATCTATTGAGGTGTTGTGTCTTTCTTATCAGGTACAAAATATACACACACATTTTTCTCGCCCACCGTGGGGCAAGATTTCCAACTTGGCCACATTTTCTAACACTTTTTCACTGATTCTCATGTCTAGAATTCTGACACAGGATCATTTTTGACCATTCTGGATTGCATCAGGGATACACCCTCATACCATGGAAAACAAGGCTCGCATCCAGGATTTCCTAGGTTATTTTCAGTTTTGGCTCACATCTGGTAAGCATGGGATCGCATCTGGTAAGGAAGCTCACATACAGTATGTTGCATCATATTCAGTAGAATTTTAGGCTTGCATCTAGTTAGAAAGTTTGTGCATTTCGTTTGCCTAACTCTAACATTTTAACAAACTGTGTTTTCGGTGTCTTGCAGCCTAACAAGTGTTTGCAGGTTGTTCTTGAAATTTTTTGTGGGAAATAACATAAACATATACTAACTTGGTTTTTCAGGTTACCCAACCCCCATCTTGACTTCTATTTACTTGCTTTCTTAATTAAGATACATATTCCAATCTATCACTAAACTGACTAGAGGATTATGCTCTTTTCCTTTTTAAAGGAAAATTAGAAACTCATACATTAGTTTATGGATTGAATGGAATTTGGGGTTAATTTAACAAGCAAACACATCATCTAATTCAATTTGGAACAGTAAATGAACAACACAAATCACTAAATATTGTAGTTCAAAGAACAATTTCAATCGTATAATTTCTTTTGGAAACATAAATTGAACAAGCAAGTCATTAAATATTGTGGTTAATTGCACAAGGCAAATTTCATTTTCAAGAATCTTGTTTTCTTTAAAATAGGAACAACTAAATCAAGCTCAACATAGCTTGAAGGAATGAACTTTTCTTTACGTGTTTTGGGAGAAAACGGTTTAGATTAGGAGAGTATGCTCTTCTTCTTTGGAATAATCAGAAATCCAGACATCCAAAGCTCGCCAATCCTGGTTACATATATTTAAATAGTAGAGGGCCTGCCGGTTGAGGAAAAAATCTCCCAGAAATGACCCAAGTGAGGACAGGTTTTATGCCAACCCTTCCAACTCACTATAAATAGTTGCTTCTTCGTAGGCTAAAGCCTCGGAAGACGGAACTGGTTTTTTTCTTGGAATTTTGACATCATTCCTTGAACATATATTGGTATATGTAGAGTGGAGCCACTTGAATCTTGCTTTCAGGACTACATATATTTAGGTACTCATAGGGCTATACGGCTGAATTTTGCCTTGTGCAATTCTATGAGGGACAGTTTTGAATGGATTGCCCAATAATCTACAACAACTTCAACTGAAAGAATTCTTGATTCATCCCTGAAAGGGTGATAATCTTTGTGCAAGGAAAAAATTAATTTCCCCAAGACACTCATCATATTGTGCCCTCACTTACATTTAGAGTCAGCTAATACATCATCATGACTAGAGCCGTTGTGTGCTTGGTGATGGTTGTATTCTGATTAGCATTTGAGTGTGTACCTGAGTCAACAAGAAAAGATTTTCATCCTCCACCTAGAGAATAGGAAAAGATGAGTGTTTGTTTCACTCTCCTAACAATACAAAATGGTTTGACGTGTCCAAAAGATCATTAAAAAGATAAGCTGCTCAAAACAATCAATAAATTTCAAACCCTAGAGTACAAGTGTTTTTTACACCTTACAACACCTCTTAACACAATCTAGAAACAAGAAACTTCACGCACTTCAAAAATGAACTTTTCAAAATTGACCAAAACTGACAAAGAAATCATAAGATTGCATCCTATATTTCCCAAGTTGCATGCAGTATTTAGGATTGCATTTGGTATTCTAGATCATATTTAGTCAGCACACGGTCGAATCTAGATTCTAGGCTCGCATTTGGTACCATCAGAGGCTTGCATCTGGGAGCTCGCATTCAGGGCAGTGGGTACTTGTAGAAGTTTTTCTTAGGTCTCAGTTGACTAGGATACCCTTTTATCTCTTTACCTAGTTCCTGTTGTCTCTTCTAGTCTCCCTATTGTAATTTCAAAACACTTTCAAAATGTCCATCTTGCATGCCTAGTCAGTCTTTCATGATCAGTTCAATACGTGTGGTCTACCCACTTTCTACCAGCAACTTGGTTCCCAGCTCACTATCAGGGCATTCTAACCCTCTGACGCTGGAGTCATTTACATCCACCAACAACAAATAGTTACTTTTACCCCGACACACCTTCTTGAACAATTTGAAACTCTCACTTGCACTATTGGGAAACATTAACAAAGTTGAGAAACAACTTCATGGTTAACACGAGACGCAACAAGTACACAACTAAAGGATCAAAAGTGCCTCCTAAGACACCACACTTTCAAGGAGAAGATTCTCATAGTTCCCTTCTCAATATAGATTCCCCTCAAATGGATAGTGATACTCACAGATGGAGTGAGGCCTTTGAGGACTATAACGATGGAAAACACCAAAAACCCGAAGATACTGATGAAGAAGAAGAACCCAAGTTCGAACATCCTTTATTTGAATCCAGTAGTGAGGATGAAATATCTAAAGAATAATATGAAAAACTCGCTTAAAGCAAGAGATTTCACCAGATAATAGAAAGAATGATTGATGAGGATAAAGAAAAATACTTCCTTCATCTAGTGTCTACAGGTGTTAAATTATCCAAAGACTATGACATGGAAAAGCTCAAAGAAAAGGAAGTATCAAATCCAATATCTATTCTCACCAAACAACTAAATCTGATTCAAACAAAGCTCACAAACCTCAAACAAGAGAAAGAAAAACCCAAAACGCAATACTCTTTGGACACCATTTGTCCATTTCCTTTTGACAAGAGTATCACTATGGTCCCATTTCCCCCCAACATGGCAAGGCCAAAGTATGACAAATACATGGGAGAAACTGATCCACATGATCATGTAAGGGAATTCTGTGCTCTAAGCATAGAATACATGCATGAACCCACATACCTCATGTGACTATTTTCAGGAAGTCTAGGAGGTAATGCTATGGAGTGGTTCTCAAAACTAAACCCTAAGGTCAAGACATTTGAGGAGTTGATCCAACAGTTCATTCAACATTACTCCTGCAACATCTAGCATGATGTAACTATGATGGACCTATGTAACACCAAACAGACAATTGGTGAGTCATTTACACACTTCCTACAAAGATGGAGGAAGATTTTTCCATGATATTTAAGGGCCATTCCCGAATCAGAGAAGATGGAGATATTCATTAATAATTTAGTGCCTAAATTGAACTATGTTCTACAAATGCAAGACTCTCCTAGCTTCGATAGAATGATTAAAAATGCCCTCTGTATTGAGTAATTCATGGTCAAAAGGGGAGAGATCACCCTTCAAAATGAAAACAAAACCAACAACTCCAACTCCAAGCCTAAATGGTGGAAGCAAAACAAGAATGTTGTTAATGACGGAGTAGTTGACGCCTCTAACATTAATCCTAAACCTGAGGTATTCAATCTAACCAATGGCATGAAAGCAAGCAAAGATGCTAAGGTAACACCTCCCATCCCCAAAGAAAGCAATGATAACAACAAGGAATGAACGTGGACTTCAAAACCCCAAAGAACATTCACTCCTTTGGGGGAGCCCCTTGAGACTTTTCCAAAAACACTATTGGATAGCAAAGTTCTTACGATTCCCAATTCTAAACCATGGGAACTAATGGTCAAACCCAGGTGGTGGGATGATAATTCCTATTGTGTCTTCCACAAAAACAAGGGACACAAGACTAATAATTACCTCAAGCTTAAGCATGTCATCCAAGACCTCATCGAAGGAGGTAAGATGAAAGTAGATGGACATACTACCAATGAGGATCATACAACATTCAACAAACCCTTTCCTAATTACAATCAAGGAGAGACATCTGAAGGGAAGGGTAATGAGGTAAATTACACCTATTCCAAAAATGACAATGTGATTAATATGCTTGACATTAAAACTAAATCCATCAATGTGGTCACAATTTAAGGTGTCTCATTCCACTCAAATGTTGTAACACGGAGCCAAGCACATGTTACAATCAAAGGACCTCCAAAATTGACATCAATGTCAACATCCAAGGTTCCTATTGTAACTATTACTAAACCAACAAAAAAACACATAGTCACTATTCCTGGAGCAAAATATGACTTGGTAGACCAATTGCAATGAACCTCGAGCAAAATTTCTATTTTTGAATTACTCAAGATATCCACGGTACATATAGAAATCCTAGAACAAGCCCTACATGCTGCTAATGTTCCAAAGGATATTGATATAGACAAGTTTCAAGCAATGGTCAATCACATCTCAACACCATACTACCTCTCCTTTTCTACAGAGGATGACAAGTCATTGAACCATCCACACAATCAACCCCTCCATATCAAAGTCCTTATTCATAAATCCCGTGTTAGACGCATGTTGATAGATGGAGGCATAGGATTGAATATCTATACACTAGATCTAATCAAGAGACTGGGTCTCTTAGGACAAATAATTGACTCTAGAAACAAGACAACCATCAAAGCTTATGATGAGGAAGAAAGGTCCTCCAAAGGTGTTATTATTCTACCTATCAGAGTCAGACCGATTGAGAGGAATGTCATATGTCAAGTTCTGGATTTACCATTGGCCTACAATATCCTATTAGGGAGACCATGGATTCACAAAATGCAAGCTATAATGTCCATTTATCACCAATGCATAAAAATCCCACATAATGGGGTGGAAGTGATGATTCCTGCAGATGCTAACTACACTTGCAAAAATATCGAAGAAGGTAGCATGATCCCACACAACAAAGAGGCTATAGATGCAGATGCTCCTGAAACTACCAAGGACATGGTTATGAAGAGTTTTGGAAAAACCTTGAAACTTGAAGAAATAGGTATGGGAGAGTACAATCTGGACCTAACTCCTTCACTGACAGAACTTCCAGTGTCACCAAGATCCTACAGAAAACCTTCATCAAAATTCACACCCGTAGCATCCAAGAGCCAGAAGTACACAAAGTAACTGGCATGATCAAGGAATCCACATCTTCTTCAAATAACATAGAAGAATAGGTAGTCCTAGACTGGCTTTACAAAGGAGAAATAGTGGAATCTGAGGTCAAACATGTGAAGATATCCCCAGAACAATATGGAAAGGGGTATGATTTCCTCAGACAAATGGGCTACAAAGGAAAAGGACCTCTAAATGACACAGGGTGATGGCTTATTGAGCCTATACCCATGGAGTTTCAGAATACCAGAGATAAAATAGGATTTGATTTTAATACCAAAACTGGTGAACCCACTCCAATAGAGAGTCCACACTCAGATAAAGGGAGTGATGAAACAGATGAACTAGAGCAATGGTCCTGTTAGCACTGTGTTGAAAAATTTGAATTTCTTAGCTTTTGCTTTTCCCGGGTTTTCTTGTTTCAAATTCTATACTTTGCCACACAAAAGAAATAAACCCTAGGTCTTAGTGCTTATGTTTCGTAGTTACTTTTCCATCCACTTAGCGCATGTGTTAAATTGAATTGCCTTGTCGCGTTACCCCAGCCGAATATTCTATTTGTCTTCCCGACTTTGCTTTTTCCTCATGTCGCATAGTCTCGATTGAAATCAAAATATTCCTTCAGTGTTCTGAGACTCAGCGATCTCTTTCAGTCGGGTAGTCGCAAGATCTTCATGTCATAAGGCTTTATGAAAATGGGACCCACTGCTTAGTCGGGTGATCACAGCAGATTCTCAGTGGTTAAGAGATTTCAGTTCAGACTTAGCGACTAACCGTCTGTGGTTTGCAGTAATTCTCAGTCAGGATGTCGCTAGAACATGACAATGACTCAGTTCTCCAGTATGCACTCAGTGAGCTAATGATTGTGTGACATCTGTCAAAAGGTGAGTGGATATTAAATGCTCAGTCGGGTGGTCACCAGACGGAGAAAGTGGATTCAGCGACTTCGAGACTAAGTGATTTTTCCCTTTAGTCGCAATGTCTGAGAAATATTTAAGGGAAGGCATGAAAATCTGGCGATTAAGAGACAGCCGTCAGATGAAAGAATAAAAAGATCAAATGGTGGTCGCAGTGTCTGAGAAGAAAGGTGCCCTATAGAAAAACTTCTCCCGACTTGGCGATTTAGGTCTGTCGCGCAGTCGTCAGAAGTGAAAAAGGGCTTTTATCCCCCGACTTGGCGACTAAGCATTGACGCGTAGTCTTGAAATAGAATGAAAGCATCTAGCGATATGGAGATAACCGTGATGGTTAAGGGTAACAGCTAGTCGCAAGGTCTCAGAAAGAATGGTGAGTTAAGGTTAACTATGTGCGACTTTGATTTTAGTTATGTCGCGAGGTCGCCAGATAATCACTTGGGTCAGCCAAAGGAAAGAAAACACATTGTCGCCAAGTCTTGAGATGGAGCCATGGTTAATAACAAAGGTTTAGCGACTTAGAGACTCAGTGTGCAGATGTAACTAGGTTTAAAGGCATAGTCAAAGACCAGTTTGCAACAGCCAATGGGAGTGTGCCATGTGTCATTTTCTAATAATTTCTGGGTAGTATATGCATAAATATGAGATTTTCACAGAACATAAAATGGTGCAAAACAGAAGAAAGACATGGTAAAATTCGTGTCTGAGTCCAAGGCTGCCATGGATACTAGGCAGGTGGGAGTTGTTGTCAAGCTAGAAGTGAACACTGTTAAAGAAGAATAGATGGGAGGCGAAGCTTAAAGGATAAACGTGGTTAAGCCATGAAAGATAAACCTTGTTAATAAGCTGTCACCTTGTTAATTAGCTGTTGCCAAGTTGTTGTAAGTTGTCGGTAATCCTTCCCAGATGTCGGTAGCTTGTTGCATCCTTGTGCTATAAAAGGATCCCAAGACGACTGTTACAAAGATGGTCATTTTTCTGTCTAAAAATAATACTAAGTCTGGTCTTTCTGGAGAAATTTCTGTTGAATGTAGTAACTGATGATGACTTTTGAGTAAAATCCAATTCACAGTTTCTGAAGCATTTAGTGGATTTTCTGTCTTCATTTGTATTCTAAATTTTGTTTAAATTGAATGTTCAAGGAGCGTTTTTAATTTATATGTCTGTAAGGCAGATATATGAAATATTTCTAGGGTTCTTTCAAGAAGAGAATATACCTTAGAGATAGTTCAACAAAGTTCAGGGTAGAAAATGAATCTGATCGATTAGTCTGGTTAAATGTACTGAGGTAGATATATAAGGTATATCTATTTTTGTGTCAGATTCTGTAATTGCCTTGAGTTTAGTCTTCAATCCTGCTGATTAGAAGTATTCACAGATGAATCCATGCCCTCAGATTTAGCACTGGTCTATTTTTGTTCAGTTTAATGATTATCACCATTAAAAATCAATCTTTACTTTCAGTTTAGTCTGTTTTAGTGTATGTTACAGTGGCCAGTCCCTGTAATTCCACCAATAGCAAGTTAGAATAACTGAGTGATTTCATTATTCTGAGTTTGCAAGGGTAATCTCACCCAAGTCTGTGGAACTCAAAGTGAAGGAGGTCTCAAGACCTTGTTACTGTTGTCCTACTCTATGCTGGGTCAGTGTCAGGGATAAATAGAGTCATACTTCTGAGGAGTATATTTTTATGACAGCAAGAAAAGGGAACAACAGAAAATGGCGACTCTACTGGGGATAATGTAAAAAACAAAAAAAAAATCTTGTTAGAGAAATCAGTAAATCCCTGCTGTGTTTAAGATAAATCAGATTTCAAGAGAGTTTGGCCCATCCGAGTACGCCAACAGAAAATGGTGACTTTGCTGGGAACAGTTATTTAAAAATATCATTGTTAAAGTTCAATCCAATTTATGAAATCACATACTGTGTATTTGCTTTTTATATGTCCTCAAATATCACTGTCTAAAAATTGAATCCTAATTGTCCCAAAGATTTGGGTGGCGACTCTGAATATTGGTTATAGTATTTCTAAGGGGAATACTAGCAGATTAAGTGTGTGAACATTCATTTCAAGATAATGAGGAATACAAAAGAAAACACAAAGAACTAGTCTCAGGCAACATCAGAAAGTAGTAGTTCCAAAAATCCTAGAAGAAATTACTCTAGAAAAGGGGAATCCTCTAATACTGTATCTTGGAAGCCTAGGTCAGTAGGCCAAAACCAATCATTAGACCCTATTCTTGAGAGAGAGACTAATAAACCCCTGAATCCTGAATCTGATACACTTGATTACTTTGAAGACATATTCAACCCTAGACCAAAAAGTATGTTCCAACAAAAGGGGGAGGTATCCTCCTTCTTTGAGGAAATTCCCTATGAGAGGGTTGAAGAACAAAAGCCAGAAACTCTAGTGAATATATATGATTCTTCTAGTTCTGACATTGAAGACGTGCTTAGGGATAATGACATTTTGAAGAAGGAATTGGATGAATTACTACTTATCAAGAAAAGGAATGATGAAGCCAGAGAACAAGAGGTTATAAATGCTATTAATGAAAGGGAAACCTTAAAGAAGCGAGTTGCTCAACTGAAGTTGGCAGCTTAGGGAGAAAAAGAAGGATTTCATGGTTTGAATAAAGAGATTTTTGGAGATGTAAACACCCTGAAAAAAGAATGCAATGAAAGAGAGTATCTGCTCAAGGAAGGTAAACCCTAGAATACAGGTCCTTTAATGACACAAATTGTTAAACCTGAGAGTCAGAAATCCCTCAAGCCTCAGGTAGTAACACAAAATGTATCAGCAAATAATCTTGGGCATACAAATATTGATAAAGGAAAACAAAAGATAACTGCGGTTAGTTTTTCTCAACCTAAAATTGAAGAGGGTATGTCTCAAGATGTATTTTCACTTAATATGGAATTAGAAAGGGCAAGAAAAGCCAAAGATGACATTGCAATACAGCTGGAAAAAGCTGAGTTGGAAGTTGTTGCTGCAGAGATGAAGAATAGGATTGCTTTCCTACATTCCATGACTAATCCCAATGCTACAAGTAATATAAACACCCAGACACATAGTGCAGCCCAAGGGGTTGCATCACAGTCAGGAATAAGTGGGCCTAGTAGAAATATTAGCCTCCAAAATATGGTCAGTGGTCAGAGCAATAGTCATACCACACAGAATGTTGGCCAGAATACAGTTTCAAATTTTCAAAGAAGACCTATTCATCTGGAAAGATATAGACAGTTATTTTTTTATGGGATCCTTAGCCAACCAAATCCTATTCCTAATGAGGTCAGGGATAGAATTCCTAAGTTTAGTGGGAATAATGCTATAACCAGTGAAGATCATCTGAAAGTATTCTCTGATACAATGAATGATTATGAGATTGAAGATGAAGATGTTGTAATGAAATTATTTGTGCAATCATTGACTAAGGATGCAAGAGATTGGTACCGGGGTTTGCCTGATCATAGTATT
>MU223609.1:2127304-2160118 GCA_018584345.1 Thuja plicata
ATGCACGTTAGTTTAGATTTCCCTATTTTTGTGTGGTTTTGTGTGCTCCTGTACAGTTTTGTCAAAATTTTGCGGTCTGTTCTCCAGAGGTCTGGCTTCTAATGACAATCTTGCAATTATCTTTCCCTAGTCGGAGCCATTGTTAGCACTGTGTTGAAAATTTTGAATTTCTTAGCTTTTTCTTTTCCCAGGTTTTCTTGTTTCAAATTCTGTACTTTGCCACGCATAAGAAATAAACCCTAGGTCTTAGCGCTTTTGTTTCACAGTTACTTTTCCATCCACTTAGCGCATGTGTTAAATTGAATCACCTTGTCACGTTACCCTAGCCAAATATTCTATTTGTCTTCCTGACTTTTCTTTTTCCTCATGTCGTGTAGTGTCGATTGAAATCAAAATATTCCTTCAGTGTTTCGAGACTTAGCGATCTCTTTCAGTCGGGTAGTCACAAGATCTTCATGTCATAAGGCTTTATGAAAATGGGACCCACTACTTAGTCGGGTGATCGCGGAAGATTCTCAGTGGTTAAGAGATTTCAGTTCAGACTTAGCGACTAACCGTCTGTGGTTTGCAGTAATGCTCAGTCGGGATGTCGCCAGAACATGATAATGACTCAGTTCTCCAGTATGCACTCAATGAGCTAATGATTGTGTGACATCTGTCAAAAGGTGAGTGGATATTAAATGCTCAGTCGGGTGGTCTCCAGATGGAGAAAGTGGATTTAGCGACTTTGAGACTAAGTTCTTTTTCCCTTTAGTCGCAGTGTCTGAGAAATATTTAAGTGCAGGCATGAAAATCTAGCGATTAAGCGACAGCCGTCAGATGAAAGAATAAAAAGATCAAATGGTGGTCATAGTGTCTGAGAATAAAGGTGCCCTACAGAAAAAGTTCTCCCGACTTGGTGATTTAGGTTTGTCGCGCAGTCGTCAGAAGTGAAAAAGGGCTTTTATCCCCCGACTTGGTGACTAAGCATTGTCGCGTAGTCTTGAAACAGAATGAAAGCATCTAGCGACATGGAGATAACCATGATGGTTAAGGGTAACAACTAGTCGCAAGGTCTCAGAAAGAATGGTGAGTTAAGGTTAACTGTGTGCGACTTTGATTTTAGTTATGTCGTGAGGTCACCAGATAATCACTTGGGTCAACCAAAGGAAAGAAAACACATTGTCGCCAAGTCTTGAGATGGAACCATGGTTAATAACAAAGGTTCAGCGACTTAGAGACTCAGTGTGCAGATGTAACTAGGTTTAAAGGCATAGTCAAAGACTAGTTTGCAACAGCCAATGGGAGTGTGCCATGTGTCATTTTCTGATAATTTCTGTGCAGTATATGCATAAATATGAGATTTTCATAGAACATAAAATGGTGCAAAACAGAAGAAAGACATGGTAAAATTTGTGTCTGAGTCCAAGGTTGCCATGGATACCAGGCAGGTGGGAGCTGTTATCAAGCTAGAAGTGAACACTGTTAAAGAAGAACAGATGGGAGGCGAAGCTTAAAGGATAAACGTGGTTAAGCCATGAAAGATAAACCTTGTTAATAAGCTATCACCTTGTTAATTAGCTGTTGCCAAGTTGTTGTAAGCTATCAGTAATCCTTCCCAGATTTCGGTAGCTTGTTGCATCCTTGTGCTATAAAAGGATCCCAAGACGACTGTTACAAAGATGGTCATTTTTCTGTCTGAAAATAATACTAAGTTTGGTCTTTCTGGAGAAATTTCTGTTGAATGTAGTAACTGATGATGACTTTTAAGTAAAATCCAATTCACAGTTTCTGAAGCATTTAGTGGATTTTCTATCTTCATTTGTATTCTAAATTTTGTTTAAATTGAATGTTCAAGGAGCATTTTTAATTTATATGTCTATAAGGCAGATACATGAAATATGTCTAAGGTTCTTTCAAGGAGAGAATATACCTTAGAGATAGTTCAACAAAGTTTACCGTAGCAAATGAATCTGATCGATTAGTCTGGTTAAATGTACTGAGGTAGATATATAAGGTATATCTATTTTTGTGTCAGATTCTGTAATTGCCTTGAGTTTAGTCTTCAATCCTACTGATTAGAAGTATTCACAGATGACTCCATGCCCTCAGATTTAGCACTGGTCTATTTTTGTTCAGTTTAATAATTATCACCATTAAAAATCAATCTTTACTTTCAGTTTAGTTTGTTTTAGTGTATGTTACAGTGGCTAGTCCTTGTAATTCCACCAATAGCAAGTTAGAATAACTGAGTGATTTCATTATTCTAAGTTTGCAAGGGTAATCCCGCCCGAGTCTGTGGAACTCAAAGTGCAGGAGGTCTCAAGACCTTGTTACTGTTGTCCTACTCTATGCTGGGTCAGTGTCACGGATAAATAGATTCATACTTCTGAGGAGTATATTTTTATGACAGCAAGAAAAGGGAACAACAGGTCCTATGAGAGATTGTTACATGTTGGCACACAGGACCCCAACTACCAAGGAGAATGCTATGTACCTATCTTTGAGGTACCACATGATCTTCACACTCCTTTGCTAGCACAAACTCCCATTCAAGAGGTAGGATACACCATAGCAACAATCACTCAAGAGATACCCCAGCCATAGAATCTACATCCTAACTGGGGGAAATTGGTCATAATTTCACATGTCCTTGATCTACCCCACTTTGATATATAGGTAGCTAACAGAGTACATCAGATAACCATTTTTGAATACTTAAATAGATCTGATGATGATGTCATGGAATCTCATGACTATGAATGGGATTGGCTATCTATCACCTCTGAAGATATTGAAATAGATACAATTCACATGTTTGCAGCTCCCTGAGCTCCTAGCAAATGATATGACACTCCTCTCAATGATACTGATCCTCCTAAAGCAGAACAAGAGTTCCTTCCCCTGATCATTGCTAGAGACATAGGTGAATACATAAGTCTGGAAGAATTTCATAAGTCACAAGAAAGAAACCTCCATTTACAGAGAGATGATGATGAGATTTCTACTGACGATTCGCTAGAGTTTGGTTCGCATATGACTAACAATGACCCTTTTAACGATGATCTCACTCTTATTGATCTAAGTATTGAGGAAATTAACTTAATGGATCATGTCATGTCAGTTAATGGTCTTGATGCTAACATGATGTTGTCCTTCCCAAAATCTGACTCCCTAACATTGGTACTTCCAGACCTAATTGATTGGACTGAAACAAATCCTACTCCTATCCTTGAGTTTTCTAATGACCACTCCCTAGCTTGTTATCTCAATGCTTGTGAACCTTACCCTTCTTCCACCAAAGCAAGGAGTGAGAACATGTCATAGGAGGATATCAAGTTTCTTAGTCACAAACTAAAAAATAAAAAGAAGTGGAATGATGATGAAAACCACTCTGTGGCAGTATCAGATCCCAAAATAGTAAAGAAAAAAGACATATCCAATGGTGAAAACCTCTTCGAGGTGCCAAAGGATGAGACTCTTGATATCCTCCCGGGATTAAGCCTGTAAAACAAAAACTTAGAAAAATGCATCCTCATGTTGCATTATTGGTAAAAGCAGAGCTAGAAAAGTTGTTGAAAGCTGGATTTATTCAAGTCATTGCCTATGCAGGGTGGATCTCCAATGTGGTCCCCATTTCTAAATCTGATAAATCTATTAGGATCTGTATGGACTTCAGAGACCTAAACAAAGCATGTCTGAAAGATGACTTCCCTCTACCAAACATTGACATGATCATAGATCTTATAGCAAGCTTTCAGATGTGTTCATTAATGGATGGATTCTTGGGCTATAATCAAATCAAGATCGCCCCTGAGGATCAAGAGAAAACTATATTCACATGCGCATGGGGCACCTTTTGCTGGAATTTCATGCCTTTCAGGTTAAAGAATGTCGATGCAACATATCAAAGAGCCATGACAATAATATTCCATGACATGATGCATAAGAACATGGAGGACTATGTAGATGACACACTGGCTAAATCCAAGGAGAGAGGTACTCACATTGCTGACCTAGGAAAGATATTGGATCGAATGGAATAGTTCCAACTTAGGCTCAACCTGAAGAAATGTGCCTTTGGGGTCATATCAAGGAATCTCCTAGGATTCATAGTATCTGCGAAGGGAATCAAAATAGATCTTACAAAGGTAAAGGCTATTCTAGAAATGGCTCCTCCACGTGACATCAGTCAAATGAGGATGCTACAAGGGAGACTCCAGTCTATCAAGAGATTCATGTCCCAACTTGTAGATAGGGCACAACCCTTTACTAAGCTACTACATAAAGGGGTTACCTTCAAATGGGATGAACACTATGAAGCAAACTTCAGATAATTGAAGGGGTACCTGGCTTCTCCACCTATTCTTATGGTTCCTATTCATGGAAAACCGTTACTCCTATACATTTTAGCTACAACTACATCCCTAGGAGTATCACTGGCACAAGAAGATGAAACAAAGAAAGAACGAGCTATCTACTACATTAGTAGAACACTAGTCACTTATGAGATCAAATATAGCATTATTGAAAAAGCATGCTTAGCAGTCATCTTCGCATCACAAAAATTGAGACACTACATGCTCTCTCATACAGTAAAGCTCATTGCTAAGATTGATCCTCTAAAGTATCTTCTAAATAGAAAAAAATTAATAGGACATTTGGAAAAATGGGTCCTAATTCTAAGTGAGTTCAACATTGAATATGTAGAATGGAGAGCTATCAAAGTACAGGTACTTGCAAATCAATTGGCTAATTCACCACTCCAAGATGATGAACCTTTACTATTTAAATTCCCTAATGTAACAATCATGCATCTCACTAAATATCCCTGGAAGATGTACTTTGATGGTTCATTCACTCAACGAGGATCTGGAGTAGGGGTCCTCTTCATAACTCCACAAGGATACAAGATTCCCAAATCTTACAAATTGATGTTTCCATGCACCAACAATAGCTCAGAATATGAAACATTGGTCAACAACCTCAAGCTATCTATGGAATGGAAGATCATAGAGTTACACATGTATGGTGACTCCCAACTAATTATCAATCAAGTCAATGGGGAGTATCAAACAAAAGATAAAAATTTGATGCCCTAAAAGCAACTAGTTAATGATCTAAAGAAGTACTTTGTCTTTGTCACCTTCCAAAAAATACCAAGATCAGAGAATAAAGCTGTGGATGCTATGGCTACCTTGGTATCCGTGTTACAACTAGAGGAGTGTCAATTCCACTATGACTTCTTGGTGGAAGAAATATCCTATCCTGCCTTTGATACCCCTGATACAAGGTAATATGTGCCTTAAATACCCCAGATCAATCTCGATATGCCACTATCATTGATTACCTTTCTGACCAAACCATTCCTGCTAATCTATCTAGAAATGAGAAAAGATCCCTGATTAGGACAACATCACATTATGTCCGCATAACTAACAACCTATATTGATGCAGTCTCGATGGTACACTTCTTCGGTGTTTAGAACTCGAAGAGTCCGATCTAGCATTAAAAGATGTCCACGAAGGTGTATGTGGATCACACTCGAATGAATTTTCATTAGCCAAGAAATTGCTTAGAGTAGGATATTACTGGCCTACGATGGAGAGAGATACTATTCAATTTTCATAAGTATGTCTTAAATGCCAGACACATGGAAACCTTATACATGCTCCTGCTAGAGAACTTATACCTTTCATAACACATTGGCCATTTTAGCAATGGGCCTTTGACTTGGTTGGACAAATATATCCCAACTCTTCAAATGGACACAAGTTTATCATTACGGACACTGAGTATTTCACAAAGTGGGTCAAAGCCGTGCCGCTAATCAAAGCCACTGGCAAACAGGTGGCTATGTTCATTCTGAACTACATTATTTGTAGATATGGGATACCCTCTTCAATTATAATAGACAATGGGGGCCAATTTAAAAATCAAGACATTGATGACCTTTGTGAACAGTTCCATATCACTCAACACTACTCCTCAATCTATTACCCTCAAGGTAATGGACAGGCTGAGGCATCAAACAAAAATATTCTCAAGATTCTACACAGAACTATAAGCAAGGCTGGCAGAGACTGGCATTTATAACTGAATCTGGTACTATGGGCCTATAGAACAAGCATAAGAACACCAACTGGAGCCATGCCATTTGCTCTAGTCTATGGTGTTGAAGTAGTGCTACCCATTAAGGTTGAAATCCCATCTTTGCAGATATCTTTACAAGGTCTTGTTACTGATGAGCAGTACCGCATAGATAGGGTGAATTCTGTAGACCTACTAGATGAGCGTAGGAAACAAGCGTTCGATCACCTCAAGGTATATCAAGAATGTATGTCCAAAGGTTACAATAAGAAGGTCAAACCACACAAATTTGAAGTAGGAGATCTCATCCTCAAGGAGAATCCTAAGAACCATCCTAACAGGGAGCAGAAAGGAAAGTTTGAACCTAACTGGCTAGGACCTTATGTTATCATTGCTAATTTTGGGACTGGAGCTTATCAATTAGCTACAACTGAGGGAGACGTTCTTCTAGATCCTATCAACACCCTACATTTGAAGCAGTTCTATGCTTAATGTTCAGCTAGCAGAGCCTATATAGCAAATAGTTCTTGCAAAATACCAAAAACATTCAGAAAATTGATCTTGAAGAAATCCAAAAATAGTGGAAAAGATCCTACAAAAAGGGTATCCTTGGTGAAAACCTGGTAAATAGGTGCCTTGATACTACAAAAACATTCAAAAAAGCAAAAATAGCAAAAAAATTGAAAAAGAAAAAAAGTGCCTTGATGAGCACCTGGTAAAACAAGAATCTTGGTAGCAAAAAGAAAAGCAATGATCTTGCCAAGTGGTGAAAACCTGGCAATCAGGCGTCACTTGTGTTCTGTGCTCCATCTATCAATGCACTATAGACACAAGGCCTTCATAATGTTGCCTATGCTCATACACTGACTTTATCTTCCTACATGACTATCTTATCCTCGCTTGGGCTTTGTCTATCTTTACGTCTTAGGAATAAGTCATTCTACACTGGGGGCATCTTTGCTGGCATAGTCAGTTGTAGTTGCTAGGTCGCTCTAGGATGGTTTGGCTCATGAATGCAATGTTTCTTGATACATTTAGAATAATGTCACTTTCCAAAACAAGGGTGCCTTTTCAAAACATCAGACACGACATTTACATTAACAGAGTTCCTACAGGGCTACATTGGATTTCAAACATGAACGAATTATCTTATCAATGCACAGACATGGAACACCATATTGCTTGTATTACAATTTTCTAATTGATGAATCTTTACTATGTTTGACAGATGATTATTTAGAATTTCCTAATGATGTTTTCAACTAGGGGCATCTAAGTATTTATAAATTATATTTGATTGATTCTCAATTGATAATTTATTATGTCTTCTTAGTTGCTCAATGACGTTTGTGAAAAGACAAAGAGTCACAAGGATAGGGGGCATAATATTTTCTTGATTTTCTGCATATGGTGATTATTCCAAATGATCCTATAAAATTCACCTAACTTGGATGTTTATGGCAAGAGCTGCTACTATGGGTGGATAGCAGCATATATCTCGATCTTTGCTATGTGTAAACTATGGTGAAGTTGAACAATTTCCTTGTCTATTTTTTGATCCAGATTCTCACTAAGGTATATGAATCATAATGTACCCAAGGATATGAATTTTCAAGGTCATCGCGGGTCCAATATCTTACCTTAATTAGAATTTGGTATATTAAAAGGAAGGTGACTATTTTTTTATCCTAGCTTCTATGCCTTGATGCCTAAGTCCATTTCTGACATTTCAATAAAACATAGTATTCATACTTTCATAATATCAGTGGGTATTATTGATGGTTGTACTATCTGATGGTATCCATTTCAAAGGTGCCCAATGATGATAAAAATGTTGCAATATTTGCTAATCAGTGACAAGTCCTAAGAGTCCACATATAGCTGCATTTAGAGATGACATGAGGCATTTATAATAGGAATAATAGCATAAGGAATTTTTGTGCTAAAAAATGACTTCTATCTTCTTCTAACAATCAAATTAATTACATCATCCATATTACTACTATCAAATATCATTTCACATCCATAGCATACATTTTGCATTCATTAAAAGGAAGAAACAAGAAAATACAAAAATAAAGCATCCATGTATTGCATTTTTACTTTCTCATCCTAAAATGCATCCATACATCTATTTGGCATAACCAAAAAATCAAAAGAAACATACATTTGAATTTTCACATAAGTATCATTTAAAACATATTTATATCAGTAATGACTCATCACATCCAATCATAAAATGATGTTATCATCTAAAAACTAACTCATCAAGAGACCAAGATGTCATCACATGTGCAAAGATACATTTTACCACATCTATGAAAGAAAAAAGAGCTCATGAAACATGTCAGAATCAGGAAGCTGCATCAGATATATATATCATTGTAACATGGTACAGATCAAAATATGGAACAGTATGCATAAAGAGTATTAGTGTATCAGAGAGTTAAAATGAATCAAATATACATGTATGAATGTCATATACAAAAGAGGGATCTCAGCAGGATCCAGATATACAAATATAATCTCAAGATATACATGTCATAAAGATGGTACAAAATGTGAACTCTATCCCACATCCTCTCCCTGATCAGGAGGAGGAGGAGGTGGTACAAAAGGAGCTGCTGGAGGAGGCATGGCCCCCTTTGATTGTTGAGTCACTCATGAGAAAGAAGGTGCTCTCTGACCCTCTGGAACTGCTGTGTAATATAGGGCATAATAGTAAGTGGCCCTTTGTCCCTGATGGACTATTGTCTGGGCATGTGCATCTCTCTTAGCTCTAAGCATCTCCCCCTTCCTAACCCTCTCTTCTCTCATCCACTCAAGCTATATATCCCTGTCCGCCAATAGGGCATCGGTAGTAGTAACTTGAGCCTCCAATGCTATGATCCTGGCTCGAAGCTGCTCCCTCTCCTACTCACATCTAGACAGAGGATCTCTGTCTCTACCTGTATCCAGCTCCTGGGACCTGTCTTGTCCTCTATCCTGCATTCTATCCTGTGACCCCTACTGTCTCTATCTCTGATGGTCCCTTGTAAGGAGCAGACCGAGATCTCTCCGGGGAGCTACAAATCTGAACTGGGTATGTCGACCCTCTCCACTGCCACTGCTACTGGCTACACCTATATCGATAGCCTCACCACCACCTCCTCTATCATCTCCATTAGGACCATCATCGGGAGGAGGATGCCTGATATCTCTACCATCCCTACCACCATCATGACCTCCATGCCTGTCAGGAGCCCTGTCTCTCTGTGCACCTCCCATACCCCTGACTGGTCGATCATCTAGATCATAGTCTAAAGGCTCCTCTATACAAGGAATAATCTCCTTAGGAACAGTGAACCAAGGAAAGGGGTACTGAAGTCTCTCAACAGCATATCCATCTGACACAACTACATCAGATACATTGGGATGGAGATCCCAATCTGCTGCTTCCATATCCCAGATCTCCTAGTGTGCTATCTCATATGTCAACTGTGCACCCCATAATGGTGTCTCATCTCTAGTCTGGGCGTATATGGAAATATCCTCTGTCCTACCCTATCGATGCCCATACTACCTTAGTACTTTGGTAAACACAACCACTCTATGATATACCTGGTCCTACCAATAAGATATCAGCTCTGACACAAGTAAGGCACCTACCAAGCATATGAGGTCCACACCTCGCAATCTAAATATGGTCGCCAAATGACCTCTGTCATATCATCAAACAATCAGCACCAGTACTCAATCTTTCCCAGATGGGGCTGCTAGAGAAGACCTGCATACATATAAACATAGGGCTACTCTCAAGCCCTTTGTCTGTCCATAATCGGTCGTGTCACAGGGATGCGCTCCTAGGCCCAGATCTGTAGAATAAGAATGCCTACAGTCATGCTCTGAGAATAGTGGTATACTATCTCATGAAGCTCTCTATACATGTGGGCTAGGATACAGCTACCGTAAGCAAATATCCAACGGTGGGTCACCATATGCTCTATCATGTCTACCCAGCCAACCAGGAATCCATGTTGGCCCCTATCAGGCATCAGGATGCCACCTACTAGACCTGATAAATAAATTGATAAATGATCATAATGATTGACCATGTAATCCCATGACAGATATCTCCAATCTATGGTGTCATCCTGGAAATATCTCTGCATAGCACCAATTGTCACGGCCTTCATCGACTCAAAACATACCTCATGTCCAATCATTGGTACCCGAAGTGTCCTCCAGAGTCACTGTAATCTCTCTAGTCAGTAAGTGAAAGGTGTTGTGCTTTGAGTGCCATCTCTCGACCAAAGCAGTCAACAACCCATAGTTTACCCTGATCTCAGGTAAACCCATCAACAATCGCAATCCACATCGGATCATGGTAGTCTGCTCCTCATCTGACAACTATCTAGACAATGTAAGTACGTGAGAAAGGTAAGTGCTGTGAAATGTGACTACCTCAAAATAGACCTATTTTGGAGAAAAATGACAATACATTAGTGTCCTATCTACAACAAAATGGCAGACTCCTAATCAACTAAGTGATTCCAAGTTCGCAAGACGCAAACAGATCAAAAAGATTGAAATTATAAGTCTCCTAACCAGAAATGATTCTGAAATAGAAGGGTGTGATCCATTTTACTGGATGCGATCTTGGAAATATAGGATGCGACTGATTTTACAGGATGCGATCCCCGAAATACGGGATGTGATCCTAAATGCAGGGTGCGACCCTAAGCAAACAGGGTGTGACACACTGATGGGTTTTTACTAAAAACAAGACAAAAGCAATAAAAACAAATGCGATCTGGGAAATACCAGATGCAACACATGAATTTGAAAAAATTGAATGTGATCCGGGAAAAACCAGATGCGACATAGGATTCACAGGTTGCGATCCATAATCCCGTATGTGATTCAAAATTGTAAGGGCCATAAAAGCCACAAAAATGCATAAAATTGAAATTTGCAAAAGTCACAGGGTAGTTTGTCGAGAACTTACCGGCGGTGGGTAGTCGGCTGAGCGCTAATTTCGTCGGCTCATCTTGAAACGGTGCTTCCTCACGGGGACTACCATCTTCTTTGCAGAGCTCTCTAAATTACTATGGCTGAAAGTGAAAATGAATAGTGAAGTGATAAATTTGGAGGCTTATATTGGTCTTTTGAGACATTTAGGAGTTCCGAAACTCCTCCCAGATAACTACAACTACATTTCTATTCTCTTTCTGATCAATCAGGAACCAAATCGAAGGTGCATACGATGTTTTCAGCAACACAGTACCATTTTTATGACAATTTCAAAAACTGCAGATTTGCTTCATTTATTTCAAACATCAGTCAAAATTGCATATTTTATCATAAATCTTGGTCTAACATCATTTTATCAGTCTCATAACTCATATTTTCACGTAATTAACTTGATAATTGTGTGTTTATTTTTAAACACACCTTCTTTTTCACTTCTTCTCTTCCATTCTTTCTTGTCCTAACTGCTTCCTGCAAGTGATACATTCTTTCAATTGAGGGATTTTATTCTTTTCCTTCGATTTCATTCCTGAGGGGGCAATATCACACTATCATCAATTAATTTTTTGCTCAAAACTGCATTAAAAATGACTTCGTTATCAAACAAACTAGGGGCATAAGTGTTTCCTTGACTAAAGTCAGAACTGTGGGATAGAAATATTTGGTTCTCATGAGTTGGATATCTTATGTTTCCTCATTTTAAAAGATTTTTATTAAGCTCTTGGTAGCTTTATACTAGCTTTTTGGACGACAACCAAGTTCAGAATTAGTACTATCAGTTTTTGGATGACAACCAAGTTCAGAATTGATATCTTTAAAATATTTTATTGATTTTTGGATGACAACCAAGTTCAAAATCAATTTTATTAGTTTTTTTCGATCAAGTGCGAGACTGATCTCATCAACATTTTGTTTGACAACCAAGAACGAAATTCTCAATCTTTTTGAAGTCAAAATCAAAAACTTTCTTTGAATCAATGCACTGCTCGCACATCAATTCAAAGAGGGGAAAATGTAACCACCTAAATTTGGTCGGTTCCAACTATGGACCCTATTTACCCTAAGTGTGATCATACCCTCGATTATGTCCAAATGACCCTATTACTGCTTGGCATAATTCTTCGAATCAATTTAATGTCCTAGGTGATTTTTATCACTAATTTATATTAACTATTATAGCCATACAATTCAAATCAATTCAAACATGGCTATAGTATTTAATTATAAAAGAATTAAATAAATCCCTAAATCAATTACCCACTTACAAAATAACCCATTCCCCTAGCCTATTTAATTTAATTAAAATGGCTATAGTCCCCTAATTATTAAAAAGCAATTAAATTCCTATTTTTGAATGAATTAAATAAGTTTAATTCATTTAATTAATATTCCCTTAAACCCCAACCTAACCTATCTCAACCACTTCTACCCTGGGTTCTAACCCTTCTCAACCCATTCACCCTTGCTAATCTAATCCTAATCCTAATTCTACCCTAACCCACCTCCGAATGTTGTCACATTCTAGTAAGGAATGATTAACAACTCCACCCACTTGAGAAAGTCATGGAATCTCAAGATTCCTTTCTCAAAGTCTACCTTCTCAAGCCACCCTCTTACACCCTCCCCTTGCTTCTTTAAGGCTTTCATTAATGCCTTATTTTGCCTTAAGCCTACGTCTCCTCTATGCCTTATTAATGCTCAAGGCATTAATGGCTCTTACACCACCATTAATGAGTCCCTCAACTCATTAATAAGCCTTGTCTCCCCTCTCTCTCTCTTTCATTCTTCTATAAATAGAAGTCATTTTTGAGAGCAAATAAGCCTTCATCCTATATTGTAAATGCATTTTTATGCTGTTAGATTAAAGTTAGAACTCATATTTCACTTCATAATTCATGCTTTTACATTGTTATTATCTTCATTCTTAGGGCTAGAATACATGTTTTCTCATCATTTAGCTTGTTTTAAACTAAAATCCTTCATGCTAGGTCATATATGTCACTGATGGTAGCATAATCTAAGGGCTATCATGTTACTAATCACACTCTTCTTATTTAGAAGGTAATAGGTCAATATTAGTTGGTTTTACATGCTTATCTAACCTTTTTGAGCTAATGCAATGATCTATTGAGGTGTTGTGTCTTTCTTATCAGGTACAAAATATACACACACACTACCTATCTTAATCTCTATGATAATAAAAGAATATCTCACCACTCAACCAAATGTGTTGTCGTTGGAACCACATCACAATCTAAAATTTTTGATGTTATATTTGTGACCGCTCCTCATAATTTCACTTGTACCATGATCACCACGAAAGTGATGTTTTGACTGTCTATCGATCTTCTAGACTTAAGAAATTGTCAGCAATACCTATTTACCGATTGTGTCTTCCCTTCACCTGTAGTATATCATGACTATATTAGAACTTAGTTTCCACTTAGTTGCCATCAATGATAACCAAATAAGCAACTCCTTATGATTGCACCTCAATATCCAACAATCTCCCAACACAATATCAATAATCTCCCCCTTTGGCATTGATGGAAAACACATGCTAACTGCTTATAATCATGCAATCATAACATCAAATTATGAATCCCTATACATATACTCTCCATACAAGCATATACTCCTCCATGCATATATACTTCCCCTTTGACAATAATGACAAAGGTACAAAAAAATAACATATATGTATACTTAAATAAAATCTTACCTACATGATGTTGAAGATAATCTCAAAATTTATCTTTGTTGAATCCAAGGATGTTTCCCATACCTTCTTCAAGTAACCCATAGAAATTATTTACTCAATAAAACTAGAAGAAAGCTCTTCCATGCTATCTAGTGTGCTCATGTCAGGTAAAGCAAGTATGTCTTCTACCTTCTTCAAATTTAGTTGCATCACCTCTACTGCACGGGATAAGGTTTATTGAAGTTCTAGTGGAGTGATCATTCTCTTCTCTTTCTCATTTTGAATCTTCTTAACCTTGTGTTAAATTTTCTTCACCTAACTATTGTAGGTAGTGACTAAACTTGACAATGGATCAAACTGACTTCTTAAGTTCTCCAACTCCTTTTGTGCTTCATCTCTTCTTTGTTCCAAATCTTGAACAAAATCATGATACCTTGATATTTTGATAAATAATTGACCTACCTTAGTCAATTTAGTCTTAACTTCCCTTATCAATTCTGACAATTTGATTCGATCTACGGTAATCATCTTTATCAGTTTACCTATCATCTACTTCTCTAAGCTCTCCTTTGCAAGCTTCACTGCAACTGACTACAAATTGGTACCTTGATCTAAAATTTCCTTTATAAGAGTATCCATCTAATCAATAGGAGTATCAGCTTCATCAAATTCAACCTCATGTACTAACTTAGCTAGGATATCTCTATCTTGCCTTAATACTCTTGTCTTCTTCTTCTTCTTCTTCTTCTTCTTCTTTATTCTCACATTGTCTCTTATAGCCTATGTTCTCAATTGTTCTAAAAATTTCATGAATTCCTTCGGTTTCAATTTTGATATATTAACCAGTATGGTCAGTAAGTCTTCTTCATCAACTTCCTCTTCTGCAATAGTCGTCATTTTTTGCTTCTTCCTTATGCTAGTCTCTCCAATACTTAATTTTATTTTAGTTTCAGGTTCTTCTTCACCCTTTTTAGGAGTCTCCTCCTACTTACTCTCTACTTCTTTCTCCTCTTCTCATAAATCATTTCTTTTGTGTGTTCCATAGGAACTGGTGAGAATGAATCTTCTTTTCCTGTTATGTCTACAATTTCAATCTCATCACCACCTATTTGTGATAGACTGATGTTTTGTGTTCCAATGTCCTTCACCAAGTTAGGAATATCAAGAAAAACATTCCCAATTAACTGATCTACAAAAAATGTATCATCTCCCTGCATTGGTTCATTGACTTCTTCTTGAACTTGTTCTACTTGTGATGCTACCTTCTTTATCTGTATTAGCTTATTACCTATCTCAACAGTTTCATGTGTACACCCTTTGTGTCATCAATTAATAGTCTAGATTCTCTACTCTTGATTTTGAATTTATGCTTGTGAGAAGTAATCATTATCTTTGCATCTTTAGCATACAATTGAGGTTGCACTTGGATAAGTTCTCTTTCCATAATTTTTCTATCCAACTATAATGCAGTGCTCCATCTAGCATCAATCAACTAATATAACTTATCAGGTATGCAAGAATGGATCTCTAAAGCTGTTCTAAAAAAATTGTGAAAATGATATAGAATTGCGACTTCTATCTTCTTCTTATCTTTATCATTTCCCAAAGTGTATCTCCTACCAATATTCGCAAGTCTACCATTGTCCATAATACCTTTTGCAATATCATCTATAGATGGTGCCTTCTTTGTTTCACCACACTTCTTCAATTCAGAGGAATCCTTTTCTAATTCTGTCATTTCTTCATCAGTTTCCTTATGAACATAATTTACCTTTGTGGATTTTCTCTTCTCTTGTATGTTTTCTTAAGAGTAGAAATGTCTTGAATTTTCTTCCTTGATGATTCCACTTGAGACTTCACTTCACTAGTTTTTGGTTTTCTCTATTTTCTCTTAGCTTCAATATCGGTTGCAGCAGTGCAAGATGTTCCTGCATCACTACATCAAAACTTCTACTCTAGGTTAGATACCATTCTCCTAGTTTTCCTTTCAATGATCGGTTTCTTCAACTCCTTATGAATTTTAGAAACTGCTTCATCATGAGGTCCAAATATCTGTGCTTGTTTTCTAAGGGTTTTGAAAAAAAATCATCAACATTTAAAGTTACTAAATCACCCTCAACTTCATAACCTGTAGGAGGAATCCAATGTGTTCTAGGTTCCACAGCTTGTATAATAAATGAATCGGTGTCTACTAGAAAAAAATATCATTCTTGTACTTCTCTACAATGCTAACTGGAATCCTTTCTCATTTATGCATTCTAGATTGGAAATATTTGAAATAAATTTCACATAACAGTATTCAAGTTATTCCCTAAATCCTTTATGAACTCACTTATCTGAATGATTACCGATTTTTCCTTTGATGTACAAAATTTCCTCTACCGGGGAAGAATTTTTGAGTATAGAAGAACATACATACTGGTAGGGATCCATACTTGAATGATTGTCATTTATATCTCTTTATCCTTTCCATGTTTTTCAAGAACTAGATTCTAATAACCTTACATAGATCATATACTGAATCATCCTTAACAATACGATAGGCAACGTGAATAGCACCGCCAAGGACATTGTTAACCTGAATTGACTGGTAAAATTTGTAACCTATCACCATGAATCTAAAACAAACCTCCTTGTCTATAATATGAATGATTTTCATAGTTCTTCCATCTTTCTTAGATTTGGTTAGTTCAGTGATCAAATGAGTAGCCACCATTCTCAATGTACATTCAAAACCTTGTGCTCGAGATCTTGTAACCCTATGAATCATTATCTTCAAAATCATGTGTGGTATGTCCAGCCATATGAATTGATCTTGCACTCTTCTTATCACATATCAAATCCAATCAGGATGGAATTTATTGGGTATGTCCACTGCATAATTTAAACCCTTCTCTTGTAGATGTTTGTGCTTGTCTTTTAATACTTCATTGATGCGCATATCCCTTCTTTCTTTGTTGATTCATCGCCCAATTATTTGATTTTGCAATGAATCTAAGACCGAACATATTCAATCAACATTACACCACAAGGAATAATGTATAGGGCACCATTCATATCAATCACATTCGCTTTTCTAGGATACATTTTGATATGCTCACTAGAAGTGGTGTATCAATGTTCTTTGCCATAACAACCAACTGCAATAGCACAAAAATATAAAAACAAACTATACTGATAACTTGCAATAGACCAGTTAGAGTTTCACAAAAAATGGACATCAATTTTCTCAAAATCTCAATCACAAAAGTAATTGTTGCATACAATAGATCAAGATAGCTCTCGAATGCTCAAATGAGAGTAAAAGTGTGAAAAGAAGTTACTTTTCCCCTATATAACACTAGATAAATTGATGTTGCATGTACACCTTATGGAAAGACATATTTTCAATTAGTGTCAAAACACTTAGTCATTTAGTGTTACCTGAGTATACAGAGTTACCCTAGTATACAGTGTCACCCAAGTGTTCAGCATCACCCAAGTGTTTAGTATCACCCGAGTGACAGTTTATCACCAAAGTAGTCTTTTGAACCCAAGTGATAGTTTGATGCTGACTTTGCATATATTGTTAAATATAAATTTTTTTATTGCAAGACGACTTACAGATTTATTTGTTGGATAAAGATATATATGTAATATAGCTTGTTTTATCCAAAAAAAAAAAGGAATATATGAGAAGAAGCTAAATATGATTATGTGAATGGCAGTTTGAGTTAAGTACATAAGTGTTCAGGATAGCAGAGACTTATCTATCACATTCAAGTGATCAGTTATTTTCAAAGGATCTTATTTAGCAATCATAGTTGCACAGAGCAGATCATCAACTAGTTCATTCTCATAGGAGGATCAGCAAAATCCTTTAACAAGGTGGACCTAATAGTCCTTTCTTTAAATATCTTAACTGAGTTGCATTACTTATTTTATTGTACAAAATCCTTTAACAAGGTGGACCTAATAGTCCTTTCTATGCTCCTAACAAGGTAGACCATTAGAAGTGGTCATTGTAAGCTTTAACAGGAAAAATTTATACTGCAACACTAAATCTTGTGGGTATCATCCCCACCCCAGTTTTACTTTCTTTTGGAAGGTTTCTGGGTAACCAAATATTGTGTTATGTGTTGTATCTGATTCTTTACTTTCAATTTATGTGCATCTAAACAAATAAGCTAATCTAATTGTAAATTAATAGGATTAAGTTTTATTGGTTCCTGATTCACCCCCCCCCCCTCAGTCATTGGGCACATCATATAATTCCAACAATTAGTATCAAAGTAGTGGTTCTCTTATCAGAAGTTTAATATCTTGAGAAAAGATCAGAGGATATGGAAACATATAGACTAGAGAAATCCATTGAGAATGAAAAGATAGATCTTAAAGTAGCCATGGATCATATCATAAAACTTAAGGGACAACTTTCTCTTTCCCTAAAGAGAATAAAAGAATTAGGAGTGTAGATGAATGAAAAGAACTATATAGAAGAAAGAATTGAATAATTTTGCAAAGACAAAAGCTCAGAAGAAGCTGATGCAACCATTGAAGACTTGCTTGCAAAGAATCTCAATTTACATGAAGAAGTCAGAAAGTTGAAAAGAGAACAAGAAGTTCACTCAATCAAAATGTGTGAAGTCATTGAACTAAAGAACAAAGTATAAGATGACAAAAATATAGCACAAGAAGATAAAAGACTTCTAAGTACAAGATTAGAAGAAAAAGAAAATAAAATCCAACACTTATCACTTTAGCAAGCTGATTTGGTAAGTCAAATCAACAATGCAACACAAGAATTTTTCATCTAAGTACAAAAAATGAAAGATTGCAGAATGATCTCAATACTGAAAAGAAAACAAATGAAAGTATGGTGAATTCAAAAACTAGAATGGATCAGGCAACAGAACTCAGACATCATGGAAAAACTGGATTAGGATATACTGAACAAGGTGAATCCCCACAACAAGGAGCTCAAAGGAACAACAAACCTAAATGTAATCACTGTGGTAAGACAAGGCATACATCAAATAAATGTTGGAGCAATGGAAAGTTGAAATTTAATGGTGAATGCTATAGTTGCAACAAACATGGACATAGAGAAAGTGAATGCAAAGAGAAACCTAAGTTTGAAGGGAAATGCTACAAATGCAACAAACAAGGTCATAAATCTTCTGAGTGCAGAACTAAGAATTGGAATCCTGTTGAACAATTAGCCAAGGCAATTTTTGGTTGGGATTACAACACTTGGTATAGATGTTGTCATTGAGGTGAATATGGACACATTGGTGCAAATTGTGTGCAGACTCACTTCAAAAAAAGAGATCCTACTAAGAGATACTATGTGTGTAAACAACTCGGTCATCTGAGCAAGAACTATATGAACAGAGAAAAGGTTGATACTAGTTTTGAGAATGGTAAAACCAAAGTCTCAAAAATCAAAACTCAGATGAGCAAGAAATGGGTAAGGAAATCCTCAGATAATTCAGATCAAAGCAATGAAGGATCTAATGACACCCTAAATAGTGAAATGGGTGGATCCAACATTACAGAATAGGAAAGTAAGGAGATGACTGGAACTGTGCAATAAAAAGCCATCCTACATTAGTTCTAGGTAAGAAATACAGTCCCTATTTGCATATTGATGCATTAGGACATATTGTAGTTCAACCTGAGTCAGAATTTTAGTTGCACCTGAGTCATTCTAGCTCACCCGAGATGAGTCAGGCAGTATTGATAACTGGAAAGTTAGTTTCACCCAATCTTCCAAGTGAATCTTGGAGAAACACCCAAGTCACACCAGCTACTATGTATGGATAATTTAATGAAATACTTTAAAGGTTGAAAATCTCTTATATATGAAGGATTGTGAAGAGTATTGTTTACAAAGTTGTCAGTTTACAAGTCAATTCAGAGCCTTAAGCAATATAGTGTTAATTCATGATTGAGAGCGGAGTTTTTTTATTTCATCTGAGCAATATGGCATCCACTTCCAGAAGCAAGGTCAAGAAAGGTTCGGAGATGCTAGTAAGGAGTACAATTTGTGATCCTTCTGTGTTCAAGATTCATCTGACAGTTGCAGAGGAAATAGACCTGATGGGAGCTCATTCCCTAATCCCTCCAAGAGTGTTACTGGTCAATGACATTCGTAGCTTCTATCACTGCAACATACAGGATCTTACAACCAGTGAGATGAATCAAACATATGAGAAGTTATGTACAGATGGGAAATTGAAGCTTGAGCATAAGCACCTCGAAACCAAGGGTTTGACACATATCATGCATATGTCAAGGGACTTCCAAAAAAAATGGATGAGATATGTTCTTAGTCATGTTCATGACATGAAACTATGGTTGGGTCATCCTGTGAAGATCACTAAGCAGATAATTCACCATGTTACTGGGTTCCCTATTCTAGACAAGCCAAAAACTACCAAAACCCTAAACATGGATGAACTAGCAGAGTTAACTCTTACCGAGTGGGATGGAAGAGGCATGAGACTCAACGGAGTAATAGATATGGAGATGAAATTTTGAATTCATGTGATAGCACACAAGATAGACAGCTCAAGCAGACCCAACAGTGTTGCATGCGAAGCTGTTGGCCTAGCTTACAAAGTAGTCAAGAAGAATCTGATATTTGACCTAGCATAATTGCAACTCACTCAGTTGAGAAAGAACATGGAGAGCATCCGAGTATCAAAAACCAATTCATGTAAGTTTGGTTCTCTTCTAATCTGAATACTATTTTATGTTGAGAAGTTCTTTCCCTCCAAAGGAATAGTAGCATGGAAAAAGGATAGACCAATCATCCATCAAATTAATGATTTCATAGCTGAGATAGGAGATAGTTTTGATAGCATTATGAATGGATACTTTGAAATTTTCAAACAAAAGATGCAGAGTAGATATAGAATTCCCAAACAACTAGTTGAGAAGTAAAAAGAAGAAATTTGTTTTCTAGTTGATTGTGATAAAGTGTATATACAAGTAGTAAAGCCTAGGGTTGCATGGGTGCAACCCTTTCCATATGAATTTAATAATGAGGACACTAACTATATCATAGAAGATCTTGTGAATGAACCTGTCAATCCAAAGGCACCTTACTTTGGAACCTATGAGGAAGCAAAGAGCAGGATATCTTTGGAAACTGAGATTCCTAAGATATTGAAGTGAGGAAGAAAGAGACTTGATACATTCAAGAAGAAGTATGGAAAGACCTCTAACTCTCCTACAATATCTGAGAGCAAAGAGAAAATAGTTAAAATAGAGGAGATAGAGGAAATTGAATCTGACAAGGAAGAAACTGATGTTAATCCTCCACAAAAGAAGAGGAAGACAACACCTAGACAGAAAAAGGAAAAAGGCACTACTCCTATTGTCACCTTGACTAGAAGATCAAGGAGAAAGCTTATATTAAGTGATGAAGAAGATATTGCGGTCTTCAATAAACCAACACCCATACTTGATCAAAAGATCAAAGACCTTAAAGAAGGAAGAGCCATGATTTCTTTGAAATCACTGAAGTATGGTTCTAGAACAGAAGGAGAAAAGAAGAAAATTGAGCAAGCAGTGGTGGAGAAGATGGAAAAGTGGAAATATGACCCTTTTGATTTGAAGAGTTATATGACTGAAGACTTATTTAAGGCATTCTCTATTCCCTGGAAGAATGCAGTACAAATTGAAAGAGATATAAGGGAAGAGACATTAAAGTAGGTTATGCCTGCAATGAAAGGAAAAGAAGTGAAAGAGGCCTTGAGAAAATATGAGAATAATCACACCCCCAGATTCAGGGCATTTCAAATATTGAACAAGAATATAGAAGAAGTAGCTCAGCGTGCCACATTAGTGTGGAAATCAATATTTGAGATAGCAGAAAGCAATGTGAAGGAAGAAGTACCGAGTACAAACCCTCCAGCATAAGGAAATGATGACACTCTACCTGAGGTATAGACTGTTGAAGAGTCCAACACAGAGAAGATTGAAGTTGAGGTAATGGAATCACTACCCCAATCTCCCATACACAGTATAGTGACTCTGAGAAAGGACAAGGTTGCATAATCTACATCAAAATAGACAAAGCCTGAGAAACAGGCTTCTCTTACTACTGAGACATGCACACCCGAGTCACAGAAAGGCAAGGTATAAATTTCTACTTATGATTCATCAGTAAATTTTGATCCAACAATTGGTACTATAAAGGTTAATGACCTAATTGGATTGAATACTGAAACAAAGGATAAGGTAGATAAAGGTAAGGAAATTGTTCCTTCACCGATTCCTGAATTAGAGGCAGTAATAACTGATGAGATAGATCTGGATAACTTGAGATTGTGATTCCTAATTGGGATCTATCCAACCTATCTGTAGAACAAATGGATAATTTGGGAGAACTATGGAACAAAAGAGCCTCATAGTAGAAACTTAGAAAGGAAAGACAAAGGAACAAAGTACTTGAAGATGTAAAAGGCATTTTTGTAGATTCTTTGCAGATTGAAGTCAATGAAAGTGACTCAATAATGGACCAACTTGTTGACATTTTCCACAAGTTATACATAGACATGAATGGTCAGGAGAATTACTTGAGAAGGCAGAGAAGAAATTTGAGAACAAGGTTCTAGAGATAATTGCAAAGAAGATTGCAATTGACCAGGTGTAGCTTACACAGATTATCAACACTCTAGAAACTACTGTGAAAAATGTGGTAGCATTATTTGTAAAGTTGAGTGACTCCTCTAACTTTACCATGGAAATAAAGAATAAGATAGTAAAGATTGATGCAGACATGAAGGAAAGTCCAAGGCAGTTAGCACTTGACCTGAGCACCAGTTCTACTCACTTCATGAAAATAAAGTATCTTACTGATTTGCAGGCTGAAGTGTTGAGAGAAGAACCAAGAATTTCAGAGAATCTCTTACAACCATTCAGAGCCAACTTATACCACACATGGATGGAATGCAGAAACGTATAACACATGCTAAAACTCTCATCCATGAAAACAAATTCTCAATTTCTGAGCTGATGATAGAGCTATCTACAGAACTACAAGTTGATTTTCACATCTTGAAGGTGCTACAGGATAATTGGGACAACACTCTGTCTCAAATTTTGAAGGTACATAGTGATTTTCTATCCTACTTCGGGATAACCCTGTAGATGACAATTTTTTTTGGCATTCTTATCAAAAACAAGGGGGAAGTATCATTGTATAAGAGGGAAATGTCATTGTAAATATCACATGTATAGTGAATAATGTAGAAGATATATGTTACAATAAAATTTTTGAAAAATACAAAAATAGAGAGTCAGTTAGACCCGAGCAGCAGAGCAAGTGTGAAAACCCGAGCAATCTGTAAGGGGGAGTTTTTACATATCATATACAGAGTTTAATGATAATTTTTTTTGTCACTAATGCCAAAGGGGGAGATTGTAGACCTTATGGAAAGACATATTGTCAATTAGTGTCAAAACACTTAGTCATTCAGTGTTACCTGACTATACATAGTTACCCGAGTATACAGTGTCGCCCGAGTGTTCAGCATCACTCAAGTGTTCAATATTGCCTGAGTGACAATTTATCACCTTAGTAGTCTTTTGGACCCGACTTTGCATATATTGTTAAATATAAAATTGTTTATTGCAAGCTGACTTACAGATTTATTTGTTGGATAAAGATATATATGTAAGATAGTTTGTTTTATCCAAAAAAAGAAGGAATATATGAGAAGAAGATGAATATGATTATGCAAATTGCAGTTTGAGTTAAGTACAAAAGTGTTCAGGATAGCAAAGACTTATCTATCACATTCAAGTGATCAGTTATTTTCAAAAGATCTTATTCAGCAATCATAGTTGCACAGAGAAGATCATCAACTAGTTCATTCTCACAGGTGGATCAGCAAAATCCTTTAACAAGGTGGACCTAACAGTCCTTTCTTTAAATCTATTAACCGAGATGCATTACTTATTTTATTGTACAAAATCCTTTAACAAGGTGGACCTAATAGTCCTTTATGTGCTCCTAACAGGGTAGACCATTAGAAGTGGTCATTGTAAGCTTTAACATGCTAAATTTATACTGCAGTACTAAATCTTGTGGGCATCATCCCCACCCTAGGTTTACTCTCTTTTGGAAGGTTTCTAGGTAACCAAATATTGTATTATGTGTTGTATCTGATTCTTTACTTTCAAGTTACGTGCATGCAAAAAAATAAGATAATCTAATTGTGGATTAAAAGGATTAAGTTTTATTGGTTCCTGATTCACCNCCTGATTCCCCCCCCCCCCCCCTCCCCCTCTCAGTCATTGGGCACATCATATAATTCTAATAGTTACATACTTTAATACTAGGAATAGTGTCATATCACCAGTTAATATGTATCCACCGGTTGGTACTCAACCAACAGTAATAACAACTATCAAATAGATATAAATCATAAAATATCAGTGTGGTCTACACATAATCTCAAAAATATAATCTTAGAAACTTATCATAATGTGCATATAGATCTTTACTGATCTTGAATCTAGGGGATCAATTATGGATTTGTCTTTAAGTGCTCCCCCTAAGAAAATAATATGCTTAGTTCACCAATTGAACCTCCACACTTTCTGAACTTGTGGAGTTCTTAGTCAACCCAGAAGAATTTAGTTCACCTTTCTTTACCCATGTCTTCTTCATATCACTTCTGACTTTGTCAACATTAGTAATTTTCTTTCCTTTCCTATCATCTAACCGATTAGGAAACTGGTTCCTAAAATGAGAGTTTCTAGCTAGATGACCTATCTTATGTGAAAACAAAACATATCATATTGGTTGAATTTCAAGGACCAACATTACCTCTCAAACTTTTCATTCTGCAATTTACTATTAGGTGTCCATATTTACCACATACAGAACATGTAGTATTGAATTGTCTTTCCCTTCTAATAGTATTCACCAATGTGACAAGTGACCTAGGTGCATACACTCTTGACCTGCAATTTTCATCTTTGTGTCCATATTTGTTGCACGAAAAATATTATCCATCAAAGTTACCACCACTAAATCTACTAGTAGACCTGGATCTACACTCATATGCAACATGACCATACTTGTGACAATTATAGAAATAACCATTAAAAGAGTGAGGTTTGTTCATCGGTCTTCTCCTACACACATTTGCAGTATGACCAAGATTTCCATAGTTATAACAAGTAGGTTTGTTAGGTTTCTTACTTGATTTGATTGGATCTACCTTCTGATAATTATGTATCTCCGTTGGTTAAGATTTAGAGGACTATCCAATTTCAAATGTTCCTTATATTAAATAAGCTAGATCGGATGTATCTCTATGTCTTCTCTAGCTCTTCAGTTGTTCATCAAGATTTTGTGAGATTTCATTGAATTTCTTCATATTCTCATTCGCTTCTTTCTCAGTTTTCAGTTCTTTCTTCAATGACTCATTCATCTCTCTATGCCTTTCATTCTCAGCTATTACTTGAAGATTATCTATAGCAGTATCCTCCATTTGATTATGATATAAATAAAATGCATGTAATAGGTTAAATAGATCTCTATATTTTTCATTTAGGGCATCATCATAAATATTCTTGGTAGCTTATGCAGTCCTTTTTGCATCTATAGCTTTTCCTTTTTCCTCAAGGACTTCACACATCCTAATAGACTAACTTTCCAGCTCTCTTTTCAGATTAGCCCCATTTTCTTTGAGACCCTTTTTCATAATCAACAAATCTTCTATTGTCTCCTCAGACTCTTCAGATGTACTCCCTTCAAATAGTTCATCTATGTAGTTTGGCTTTCACCAATTGTTCGGTGAGTTCTCTCCTTTTGGCAAGTGACTTCTTCAACTTTTCCTGTAGCTCAATGATCATCTTGTTTGCATTCTCAAGTTGCATCTCCTACCTATAACCCTCCATGATAGTGGATCTTTTCCCCAAGTTGTTATTTTTATCACCAAGAGGACTTATTATTTGATACCAATTGTTGGAATTAATAGATACTGAGAGGGGGTGAATCAGTCCAAACATATAGTAACCTAAATCAATCACCAATCTAATTAATTGTTGAAATACTTTCTAAACAAAAAAGCATATAACTGATGCAAATACATAAAATAAAGTAATATCAAGCATTCACAAATTCATCACACATGACAAAGATATTTTCACGTGGAAACCCTTGTAAGAGGGAAAAAGACACGGTGGGGATGACACCCAAAAGCTCAATACTGCAGTAAATGAGTTTTCCCTACTAGGAGCTACAAATACCCTTTCTGAGGGTTCACCCTGTTAGGAGTGAATAGTACACTATTAGGAGTACAACAAGATCAACTATGATCTACCTCGCTAGAGGATTTCTAACCTCAATAAATAAGTTACATTGTTAAAGGATTTACAAAAAGAACAACAATATTAGTGATCTGGATGTAGCACCAATTGTTTGTTAGATCTAATAAGTTCTCTATACTCTGTAATTTCTCTCTACTCTCTATCTATCAACTTTTTTATCACAACCTCAAATTGAAATCACAAAACCCTAATCATCCACAACAACTCTTATAACTCTCTTAACCATTAACACTTACTACTTTTCAATATGAGAAGTACCTATATATAAACATCTTCCACCGACTTAAAAATGATCTTAAAAATAATTTCCTATGAAATTACCATGTATCAATTTGACAATCTCGATGAATAAAACAATTTATCATGACCGTGTTAGGTCAAGATAAGATCTGCTAGTTACATCTCCAAAGTAGTCAAACACATTTTTACTTCTCCAATAAAACACCTCAAATATATCTTAAATGTTTGCATCAATCTCATAAATATCAAAACATTGAATATATAACCTTTATTCCATGTCATCATATCATTAGAAATGATTGCACATACTTAACCGCTCACCAATCTGTGATCTACTGACTCGTACTCAAGAACATAAGTGGTCTACCTGTCCTAATCTCTGTGACAATAAAAACTATCTCACTGCTCAACCAAATGTGTTATGGTTGGAACCACATCGCAATCTAAACTGGTTGATGTTGTATCTGTGACCACTCCTCATAATGTCACTTCTACCATGATCGCCACCAAAGTGATGTTTTCACTGTCTACCGATCTTCTGGACTTAAACAATTCTCAACAATACATGCTTATAAATTGTGTCTTCACTTCACCTGTAGTATATCATGATTGTAATAACTTAGTTTCCACTTAGTTGCCACTTAATTTTCACTTAATTTTCATCAATGGAAACCAAATAAGTTACTCCTTATGAAAAAATCTCAATATCCAAAAATCTCCCAACACGGTACCAACAATTTTTTGGGTTGGAGTTTTCTCTGGTCCCTTCTTTGGTTTCTGGATGCATGAGAATTTATTTGTGTAGTGGATTGATGACATTATTTTTCCATTAGTATCCAAAGAAGACCTTTGGTAAACCTACACCGAAAGACAAAATTTTAGGAACACCGAAAGACAAACTTTTAGGAACACCGAAAGTATAGATATCAGAGATCACCGAAAGTGTAAAGTTCAAGAGACACCCGACGAGACAAATCTCAAGTGAAACTGAAATAGCAAAAACCAAGGAACCCAATAGAGAAAGGGAACCCGACAGAGGAGAGGAACCTGATAGACAGTTCAATCATAGGAACACCGAAACACAAGCAAACTGACTTCTATGCAAACCGAGCATAAGACATCGAAAGTCAGTTACATCCCAGAAAAAGTGGATCTAACTTCCACGTCAGATAAAATAATTGTATTCTATTTATAGAGTCTTGATTTGTTTTAAAACCATTTCTTAAGGGACAAGAAATATTATTTTAAGTTTTTTAATCATTTTAACTGATTTAAAACATATAGACTAGAAGATCAAGGTCAAGTTGTAAACCTATGATCATAGAGTTAATGTTGTAATACGTGAAACTACATTAGGTCAATCTATCCTATAAATATATGTTGTAATCATTCATTACATATGGATGAGAGGATGAATGTAGCCTACGAGCACATCTATGGATCAGACTGAGAGTTTCAAGAAGAAGAACAACAAAAGGTGAATTTGGTTATCAAGAACCAAGAACAGAGGCTAACAAGCAATAGAGGTATTAATCAATCACATTAGGTGATACAATTATACATGTAATCTTGAATGGATTTGTAATCAGAAATATTATATTGCATACACTTAGGTCATTGAGTAATTTTCTTACATTCTAATAAGTGAAGCAAAGTGTAAAAATCCTTTCAAGGAAGGTGGATTTAACAATCCTATTGTAAATCTCTTAACCAAGTGCACACTAAACAGTATTGCTAAAGCTCTTAACATAGTAGACTTTAACAGGTCTCCACAGATACTCCTAATAGGGTAGATCATTAGAAGTGATCAAATTGTAAGCCTCAACCAGCCCCTTCCAATCAGCGGATAGTGAAGAATTTGGGGGTGTCATCCCCACCACATTTTTTACCTTCTTAAAGAGGTTTTTTGCATTATCATATCTTGTGTTATGTTTCAATTACTTTCATGAATGTTTCTATGAATGTTCACATGTTTTTTAAGTTTATGAATTGATAAATCTTACACCAAGATAGTATAGAACAGATGGTTGGTTATACAATTGATTACGCAATGGATAAAGGTTAAAAGATATAAAAGTTTTAGAGGTACTGATTTACCCTTCCCCTCTCAGTACACACTTCCCATTAATTCCAACAATTGGTATCAGAGCTAGATCTCTTATTTGGAAAGCTTAAATACTAAAGAGAAAAGATCATAAAATGGAGAAGTACACACTTGAAAAGAGTGTTGAGAATCAAAATCTAGAAATTTAGATCTTCTATGAGCAGTATAAAGAAGCTAGAATCAAGATGAGACAGTTGTTAGATGGAAGAAATATTATGGCATCTCACTGTAATGAAATAGATTACCATGAAGAAGATATACCAGATTTATTTGAGTCATCAGGATCTACTACAAGAAAAGCATCAGACACAACAGAAGAAAGCACCACAAGCTTAAATGAAATCAATCAACATCTGGCTAGACAAGTGAAATCTCTGCAAATAATTTAAGAGACACAGATGGTAAGAATGATTGATGTCATGAACAATGCTAGAAAAGCTGAGAAAGAAAGAACACTAGCTATTGATGATAGAAGGAAGATTATTGAAAAGTTGCAAGAGAAAGAGTCAGAATTACAAAGACTAACAGAACATCAGCATGAGATCACAAATTAGATTATTCTTATGATTCAAGAGGAAAATAGAATGAGTATAGAACTCATTGAGAGAATAGAAGCTATCGGTGAGCTAAGGGAAGAAAATGAAAAGCTGAAACAAGAAATAAGAATTCAGCAATAGCGTAATGAAATTATCAAGAGAGTTGAAGAAAGAAATAAAATAATGGATGATTTTCTTGATGGACAACGAATAATCAACAACAACACAGGTCTAGGCTATACCAAGAATAGAGAATCACCCAATCAAGATTATCAAAAGAATGTCTATGCAAATCCAAGACCAAGAGAGGTGACATGCAATCACTGTGGAAAGCAAGGCCACACATCAAATGTATGCAGGAGAAAAATGAAAGGTATTCCTAAATCCACATCTTCATTCATAGGATTCTATTATAAATGTAACAAGAAAGGACATAAAGTTTATGAATGTAAGTCTGAGATGAAACAACCAAAGAAGGAAACCTACATGGAAAAATACTATCCTACTTGCAAAATTCATGGGCACACAACTCTTGAATGCTGGAAAAATAAAATGCAAGCATGGAATCCCAAAGGTCAAGATACTTCCTATCAACCAAAAAGAGTCGGTAACTAGTATGTACGGGATTACAATATATGGACTAACTATACATCATGTGGAAGATTTGGTCACATTGCTACAAACTGTATGAGACAATGGACAAGAAAGTCTAGAGGCTAGACTAACCCCAGAATGCCATGCTTACACTATCATAAAGTTGGTCATTTCAAGAAAGATTGTAGAGACTGAATGACAAAGACCAGCACCTTCCCCAATGGAAATACCATTGAAGACATCCAGAAGATGAGAAACAAAATATGGATAAAAGCTACTAATAATGATGAAGATGGACCAAGCAATGCAATTGTTGACACCCTAACCAATGGATCTGGTGACATCACCACCCCCACCTAAGTAGAACAAGTAAGTATGGAACTACATTACACCAAGTTATATTTTACATCAGTTCAAATCATACATAGTTGAAATGCCAAATTAGCATGATTATAGATGCACTATGGTGTTACTTGTTAAAATCTATGAAAACTAATTCATTGGGTAATACATACCGAAATACATCGGTATACATTCAAAGATGAGTTGTCTGCACTTACCGAGAATCATTGGTTAACATGCAAAAGCTAATGTTGCTAGTGTAAACCAAAATCTGTCGGTAATCATATAAGATAACAAAGTTGTCTTCACCATACACCGAAATCCATTGGTGAAAGTAACAAGTTAGATGACTGCCCTAAAACATCACATTGTCACCAAAAAGAGAAGTTAATGTTTAACCTGATGACTCTGTCTTCACACACTGAGGAGTGGTTGAGCATTAATGACTTGACTTAGGGAAAAAGTCTATAAAAAGGTGATAGAAGGGTTTCAGTTCTCACTAGCAATTTGTGTGAAGCAACCAAAGAGAAAACAGAGCTAGAAGTGACAGCATTGCAGAGTGACTCCAACCCAATTCAAAGCACTCCAAATAGATCAGATACTGCTACAAAGGTTAAAGTAAGTACCAAGAATAACCAAGAACTCTATTAATCATTTACAGAAAGCCCTAATTTCATAAATAATGGCCACGACATCAAGAACCACTAAGCTAAAGAGTATCAAGAAGGATAAGGTCAAACTTATCAAGAATTATAAGATATTCCCAGAGGTTGCATCACAACCCGACAATGCTGGAGCATTCTCATGAATACTAGCTAGGGTTTTGCTCGTCGAAGACATGCGAGCATACATACACTGCAAAATTGTAAAAAATGGCAACTTGGAGATTGAACAAGCTTTCAAGAAGCTATGTAAAGATGATGGCACTATTAAAGATGAACAAAAACACATCGAGGTGAAAGGGCTCACAAATGCCCTATTGTTCCCAAATATATTCAAAACTGAATGGATTCAGTTAGTACTGAGAATGGTCCACAACCACAAGTTATGGCTAGATGAGCCTAAAATAATAACACAAGATATTATTCATGTGGTTACCAGTTATCCTATAACTGACAAGGTAAAGGCATTGAAACACCTGCCCAAGGCTGAAATTGAAAATAATACAGGAGCTAAGTGTGATGGAGGAGGACTTAAGGTATCCACTATCATAGATGATGAACTGAAATTTGGAGCATGTGTCCTAGGATACAAGTTCTTTCAAGCTAGCGGGATTAACAACATAGCATACAGACCAGTGGATATAGCATATAAGATTGTAAAGAAAGGAACTCAGTTGGATCTATCTGAACTCCTACTCCACCAGTTGGAAGAAAATTTAAATACAATAAGAAATGAAAAATCAAATTCATGTAAGTATGGTTCACTTATCATGTGTATTTTCTTCTACTTCCAAGAATCTTTTCCCTTAATAGGAAATGTGAAATGGGATACAACTAGACCAGTCACCATATAAATAAGTGAGTTTATTAAATCACTAGGAGACAATTTTGAGTCAGTCATGGATGAGTACTTTACTGGATTCAAGGAAAGAATGCATAAAAGAGTAAGGATCCCTGAGAAATTAATTGAGAAATTCAAGACTGATATATGTTTCTGTTAGAATAGTCCCAAAGGATAACTGAGAGGGGGGTGAATCAGTTATCAACTAATTTAATTCTTTTCTTTTATTAACTCTAGAATACAATAAAGTAAATGCACATTCAAATAACACAATAGACAACACCATAATTTGGTTATGGGGAAACCAAATGGTAAAAAACCCGGTGGGAATTAACACCCACAATGAACTATACTTGTTTATAATAATCCCTGTTAGAAGATCTTGCAACCCTATTAGGAGTTATTCTGTATAATGCAATAAGTATAGTGACCTGGTTAAGGGTCTGACCCTGTTAGGAGTCTTTTACAAATAACCTAGTTAAGGGTGAGGACTCACTGTCCAAAAGCTCACTGCTTTAATGGTGAAGGCTACAACCTTCTGTAGAATAGATATGCACTATATCTGATAATGAACTGTAGAGTAGACCTATTGTCTTGATCAGTTCCAGTGTATTGTAATCTTTCACTTCTTCTTCACATAGATCCTTGATGAATGAAACACAACTGATATTCTGCTCTGTACATTTTTTGTCTCTTATCTTATCATTCACACTTAGCGTTCCACAAATGAACTACTATAAGTATCTTCCTCAATGTATGAGATCATGGGACCTATTAAGAAACTCTTCATAACATCCTTGTCAGCTTAACTAATTACACAAGCATAATTACAACCGCGCAATATAAACTGAATAGACGTGACGCTTCACTAAGTCGGCCTCACCAAATTAACTCTAACTTTGCAATCTTGTTGAAACATGTTTGGCACCTTTAGATAACTATCATCAACTCATAAATAAACTTGAATATACACATGCATATCCTGAAGATAGGTGCAACTCAAGAACCAATGCAATACGTCGTCTCTATACAGACAAACTCCAGAAATTGTAACTGTCACTTAACAGAATTACACAACATAACTGAAACTTCATATCTAAGTCTGCGTGTATGAACAAAACATAAACAACATGTCTTCAACATGAATATAACCGCACAAGGCTTGATACCATCATTCTGATAAGTACATAAAAAACACTGCTATATATTATATGTTATCATCAATGACAAACATACAATCAACTAGCTGCTAGAAGTAAATCTCCAACAATCTCCCCCTTTGACATTGATGGCAACATATGATATTAAAAACATCTTCAGCTCATGGTGTCTTCTTTATTTTTACAATCTTCTCAATATCCTCATCAAAGATTTCTCT
>MU223609.1:2162221-2172660 GCA_018584345.1 Thuja plicata
TGCTAGAGATGTGAGATTTCTTACCATGGACTGAAGCTTTGAAGGTTGTTTCACTTTTAGGTTCAGTCTTCAATCTTGATATCTCAAATGCAGAGATTTTACTGATCAAAGTCTCTCTCTTGAAGTCCTGTAAAAATTGCATGGTTTCCTCTAGAATAATGATCTTGCTCTCATAGTCTGATATTAAAGTAGTCAACAGCTTGTCCATTATATCTTCTTCTGATATTTCTCCACCATTTTTTCTGATTCCAGAAATTGCTTCATTTATCCTCTGATTGTAGGCTCTAATGTTCTCTTCAGGTAACATCTCAAGACTGTTGTATTTATTTTTCCATGTCTTCCTACGCGCATTCTTTGCTTGAACATCTCCTTCAAACATGTCTTCTAAATACTTCCATATTGTGTATGCCTTGTCTACCTTCTTGATCTCAGAGAATTCACTGTGAGATAGTGCACTTATAAGAGCTTCTTTGGCAACTACATTAGCTTTGAATGTATCCTTTTGTTTACTAGTAGCATCATCTCTTGAAAGGTATTTTAAAGAGGGAATAACAAATTCTTTTGTGGCTATCTCAAAGATGTCAAAACCAACACACTGCAGATGTGTTATCATTTTTTTTTTCCAATCCAGATAATTTTCTCCATCGAACTTAGGACTCTCTTTTTTGAAGTATGCCATATGATCTACCTTAAGCTGTTAGGCATTCTCTCCAAGGCACTTGGCTCTGAAACCAATTGTTAGAATAGTCTCAACAGATAACTGAGAGGGGGGGTGAATCAGTTATCAGCTAATTTAATTCTTTTCTTTTATTAACTCCAAAATACAATAAATTAAATGCACATTCAGATAACACAATAGAGAACACCACAATTTGGTTATGGGGAAACTAAATGGTAAAAACCCCGGTGGGAATTAACACCCACAATGAACTATACTTGTTTATAATAATCCCTGTTAGAAGATCTTGCAACCCTATTAGGAGTTGTTTTGTACAATGCAATAAGTATAGTGACCTGGTTAAGGGTCTGACCCTGTTAGGATTCTTTTACTAATAACCTAGTTAAGGGTGAGGACTCACTATCCAAAAGCTCACTGCTTTAATGGTGAAGGCTACAACCTTCTGTAGAACAGATATGCACTATATCTGATAATTAACTGTAGAGTAGACCTATTGTCTTGATCAGGTCCAGTGTATTGTAATCTTTCACTTCTTCTTCACATAGATCCTTGATGAATGAAACACAACTGATATTCTGTTCTGTACATTTTTTGTCTCTTATCTTATCATTCACACTTAGTGTTCCACAAATGAACTACTATAAGTATCTTCCTCAACATATTAGATCATGGGACCTATTAAGAAACTCTTCATAACATCCTTGTCAGCTTAACTAATCACGCAAGCATAATTACAACCGCACAATATAAATGGAATAGATGTGATGTTTCACTAAGTCGGCCTCACCAAATTAACTCTAACTTTGCAATCTTGTTGAAACATGTTTGGTGACTTTTGATAACTATCATCAACTCATAACTAAACTTGAATATAAACATGCATATCCTGAAGATAGGTGCAACTCAAGAACCAATACAATATGTCGGCTCTGTAAAGACAAACTCCAAAAACTGTAACTGTCACTTAACATAATTACACAACACAACTGAAACTTCATATCTGAGTCCGCGTGTATGAACAAAACATAAACAACATATCTTCAACATGAATATAACCGCGCAAGGCTTGATACCATCATTCTGATAAGTACATATAGAATATTGTTGTATATTATATGTTGTCATTAATGACAAACATACAATCAACTAGCTTCCAGAAGTAAATCTCCAACAGTTTCATGGTAGACACGGACCACACATACATTAAGCCTGTTGTACCAAGAATAGCATGGATACAACCACTTGACTATGAAGTAAACATAGATCATCCAATGCAATTGATGCATTAATAAATGAGCCAATTGATAAATCACAACCCAAGTTCGGCACTTATGAAGAAGGCAAAGAAAGAATCAAAACTGGCTTGGTTGTGAAGAAGATTGACAGGAAGAAGGATAAAATGGTCAATAATCTGAAGAAAATACTAACGATAATAGAAGAAGAAACCAAACAAGAAGAATAATTTGAACAAAAGGAAGAGACTGAGGGTCAGTCACCCATCGGTGAAGCTGTAGAGGAGAGTGACTCTGAGGCCACAAAGTCAGATTCACCACCTCCTCCACCAGCTAAGAAGCCAAATTTACATCTGATACAAGGAAAAGAAGTCAAACAACTAAGGACACAACTCCTTCACCATTGAAGAAAGGTCAAGTAAGGACCTATAAGAGAAAGCCTCCAACCAAATAGTCCAAAGCTACAAAAAGAAGAAATTTCATTAGAACTAAGGAGGACATTGAGGACACCCAACAAGATGAGGGTGTAAAATCTAAGAAGAGTAAAATTCTAGATAACATTGATAAAATATGTGAATCTATTGCAGAAAGAGGAGGCCTAACCAATACAAAGATTAGGAAATGGCTAACACAAGAGCCCGAGCACCAGAAAAAGGTTGAAGAGGTTGTGATAAAGGTAATGATAAACTATAAATAAGTTCCAATTCAATTTGATGACAAGATGCCCAAGGAGATGAACAATAGACTATCTGCAAGATGGTCATATGCACTGAAGAGAAAGAAAGAGATAAGGGAAAGAGTACTTTTTTCTCTCATGCCTACCAAATCCAAAATAGAGGAGATACAAGAAATGCTAGAGAAACATGTACACAAGTTTTCACCAAAGTTAAGAGCATATAAATTTCTAGAGGGAAAGCTCATAGAACTTGAAAGGGAAAGCAATAATAAATGGAGTAAGATACTCAACATACCCTTTAAGGAGACAAGACCTGATAGATATTTACCTCAGACCAATGAAAACCAAAGAAATGACACTTGGGCTACTCCAGAGCATATACAAATCAATGATGCAGAAGATATCACATTAGTTGAATTAGACAAGGAAGAACTGGACACAACAGGCAACAAGAATATGGATGTTGCAGATGAAATATGGCCAGACACTACTATGGACAAAATTGTGGACAACACAATTATTGACATCACCGATGACCCTGCCAATGAGATTAAGGCAGATGAGGATGTTACTATTGCAGTAGATCAACCAGAGGAGAAAGATACATTTGTTGACACTGCACAGGTAGAAAAACCAGAATAGATTCCATTATTGATAATTGCTATCAATATAATCTCAAAAAAGGAGAATTCACCTGACAAAGATTCAAGCACTCTCGAGGATACAGGGGATGAAGGAAAGAAAGACAACGCCGATGACCAGAATGTCATCAGAGACACTCAAAATGTAATCAATACTGACAAGGTTCCAAAAGGAGATTCAAAGCGAACAGATGGAGACACTAATGAGAAGGATTCACAGACAAAGGAAGATAAAGTACACAAGGATACCAATGAAGGAGCTAAACCAAAAGATGACACTCCTGAGGAAATCGAGAAGGTTGCTGCAGATAATGTCAAGGTTAGTATGGAGACGTCCACTCAAAACCAACAAGTTGACACCGAGGCACATCAACAAAAAGTGTCAACACCCCCAATCACTTAATCTAGCACATTAGACAAAGCCGAGAAGTTGGCTATGGTTCTACATTCAAGTGCATCTCAGAAGAGGAAGAAGAAGAAAACCAAGAAGACTAAGTTGGAAGTCACTCTCGATGAGATAATTGAGATACCTAAATGAGACCCAACTACATTAGACTATGAATCACTAAAAGAGTATGGTGAGATATGCCAAAGGAAGGCACTACAGGAGAAGCTAAGAAAGGAGCACAGAGACTCCATGGTACTAGAAATAACTAGGGACATCTTGAATCAGATTGTACCTGATGTTGATGTTGATCACTGTAAACCTATCCTTGATCAACTAGACACTCTCACCAAGGCCATTACAACACAAAATATTGATGCAGAAAAGGCAATTGAAGAGAGAGCAGAGGAGAAATATAAGTACAAACTTATTGAAAAGATCAGCCAAGCAGTGGCAGAAAACAAGGTAAGCTTTTAGAATTAGTAAGTGAATTAGATCCAATAATTGTTGAAGCTATTTCCTTGATAAAAAAATTGAGCACACTTGATAAATTCACTAAGGAGCATAGTGATAAAATAGCAAAGTCAGATTCCGATCTAGCTACAAGTGCTAAAGGCTTAACCATCAATGACAAAGCAATAAAGTTGCATTATGAGAACATTGTTGAGATCAAACGGTTAAGATAGGAAATGTGAGAAGTAGAAACACAATTTAGGGAAGAGGTCACTGAGCTCCAGGATCAACTTCTACCAGGTCTTGCACTGCTTCAACATCATATCAGTTTAGCAAGGCAACTGATAGCCACCCCTGAGATGTTTGTAGCAGACAACATCTACAATATGCATGCACGGATCACACTCGAGCACATGGCTCTAGACAACCTGAAGGGAAAATGGGAGAATATGATGGAGGACATGAATTCCTCACACTCTCATATTTTTGATAAGCTATAGGTATACACCTCTGCCCTTACTATAAAAAAAGGGGGAAAATAATGATATGTATAGATGGGAAACTATACAGTACAAAAAGAACAAAAAAAGGGAAAATAATGATATGATATGATATATATAGCACAAGGTCAAAAGAAACAGAGTACCATGTACATACACTTATATTATACTGGCATATGCATAGGGGGAGTCATGAAATGACTAAGGAATATACATGGTGTACATACTAAACATTTTGTTAGTATTTTGCACATAACAGTTTTTTATACTAATGTCAAAGGGAGAGATTAATGACATTATTTTTCCATTAGTATGCAAAGAAGACCTTCGGTAAACCTACACCAAAAGATAGACTTTCAGGAACATTGAAAGTACAGATATCAAAGATCACCAAAAGTGTAAAGTTCAAGAGACACCTGACGAGACAAATATCAAGCAAAAATGAAAGAGCGGAAATAGAGGAACCCGACAGAGCAAGAGAACCTGACAGAGCAGAGGAACCCAACAGACAGTTCAATCAAAGGAACACCAAAAGACAGGCAAACTGACTTCTATGCAAATTGAGCATCAGACACCGAAAGTCAGTTACATCCTAGAAAAAGTCGATCTGACTTCCATGTTAGATAAAACAATTGTATTCTATTTATAGAGTCTTGATTTTTTTTTAAACCATTACTTAAGGGACAAGAAACATTATTGTAAGTGTTTTAATCAGTCTAACTAATTTAAAACATATAGACTAGAAGATCAAGGTCAAGTTGTAAACCTATGATCATCGAGTTAATGTTGTAATACATGAAACTACATTAGGTCAATCTATCTTATAAATAGATGTTGTAATCATTTATTACATGTGGATGAGAGGATGAATGTAGCCTACGAGCACATCTATGGATCAGACTGAGAGTTTCAAGAAGCAGAACAACAAAAGGTGAATTTGGTTATCAAGAACCAAGAACAGAGGCTACCAAGCAACAAAGGTATTATTCAATCACATTAGGCGATACAATTATACATGTAATCTTGAATGGATCAGCAATCAGAAATATTAGATTGCATACACTCATGTCATTGAGTAATTTGCTTACATTCTAACAAGTGAAGCAAAGTGTAAAAATCCTTTCAAGGAAGGTGGATTTAACAATCCTATTGTAAATCTCTTGATCGAGTGCACACTAAACAATGTTGCTAAAGCTCTTAATAGAGTAGACTTTAACAGGTCTCCATAGATACTCCTAACATGGTAGATCATCAGAAATGATCAAATTGTAAGCCTTAACCGGCCCCTTCCAATCTGCAAATAGTGAAGAATTTGTGGGTGTCATCCCCACTGCATTTTTTACCTTCTTACAGAGGTTTTCTGCATTATCATATCTTGTGTTATGTGCCAATTACTTTCATGAATGTTCACGTGTTTGTTAAGTTTATGAATTGATAAATCTTACACCAAGATAGTATAGAACAGATGGTTGTTTATACAATTGATTACACAATGGATAAAGGTTAAAAGATATAAAAGTTTTAGAGGTACTGATTCACCCCTCCCCTCTCAGTACACACTTCCCATTAATTCCAACACGGATGTCTCAGGTTGAGGGAGCTTGTTGGAAAATCCCTTTTCTTGGTCTTGACCCATTTCATGTTGTGAGCTTTCAAGGTTTATCTTTTGTGACCTTTTCGTACTGGGTTTTGGGGTCCCATAAAAACATGTTTTTACATTAACAAACAACCATTAAAAATAGATTTTGAGTTGTCAACATGACCTTTTTTATGACTGTACACCCCCTTCATAAAAATTAACATTTGGACACAACAATTCTATGAGTGACAAGATTAGACAACCTATAAGTCTTATTTTGTTTGTTGCACCCAAAAATTTATATGATTCACTTTTTGGATCTTAGTTTTTTCTCATTTGATCTACTATTTGAATGCAATCTAAATAGCCAACAAAATTATATATATAATGAACATTAGGATTTTCTTCAAGTCATGCTTCATAAGGAGTCATCCTATCTAGTATACTAGTAGAGTTTCACTTGAGAATAGACATGTTGTGTAGAAATTGCATCAACCTAAAACAAGTTGCTTAATCTATTGATTCATAACATACTCAATAATTTGATCAATATGTGGTTCTTCCCATCAAATACATTGAAGTGATTGAATAGTTATGAATTTATTTTAATTTCATTTATACCGTAGTAATTAAAAAAATATCAAACAAAATTCTATTCCATAATTGATCATGCAAAATTTTATTTTACAACAACTTTCATTCTTCAAAAAGGCTTTAAAACTCTTGAATGAATCAAATGCTTCATCTTTTCTATTTGAAACTTAAACTCAACTCTTTTGTGAGTAACCATGAATAAAAATAATAAAATATAATGATTACCTATACCTTTTGTTTGCATTAGACAATGAATTCCTTTGAAATTTTTCTCTTCTCTGTAACTTGTCTTTAGTAGATCCTTCACAAACCTTATTTTGTTCTTCAACCTTGATCAAACCATAAATCAATTCTTTTGACATTAGTAGGATTGAATTATGAAAAATTCATGTGTCCATACATGAGATGCCACAACCAACTTTTGTCTTCATGTGTTATATTCACAAGGCTCCTACTATATTCTCCAAACATCAACGAGAACATTCTACTTTTTTATATTGACACAACTATGACAACTATATTTTCTCCATTTTAGCAATAGAGTGTATATTACTTTCTATCAAACATCACTATTTTATTATTTTTACAATATTGTCCTACACTCAGTAAGTTATGTTTCAATTTTCAAGTGAAATAAATATCACCAAGACATTTTATACCTTCTTAGTATTTATCTCTATGGTTCATTTTGCCACAACTTCCAAAGATTTATCATCACCAATCTTGATCTTGAAGCTTTCATAAAGTGTGAAAAATAGTTCATCATTTTTTATGAAAAATAGTTAGAACAAATTGGATCTAAACCCTTAGTTTCTACAATACTATTTTAAATAAATAGTTAGACAATAATAACATCATATATTTGTTAGAATAGTCCCAAAGGATAACTGAGAGGGGGGGTGGGGTGAATCAGTTATCAGCCAATTTAATTCTTTTCCCTTATTAACTTCAGAATACAATAAAGTAAATACACATTCAGATAACACAATAGACAACACTTCAATTTGGTTACGAGGAAACCAAATGGTAAAAACCCTAGTGGGAATTAGTACCCACATGAACTATACTTGTTTATAGTAATCCCTGTTAGAAGATATTTCAACCCTGTTAGGAGTTGTACTTTACAATGCAATAAGTATAGTGACCTGATTAAGGGTCTAACCCTATTAAGAGTCTTTTACAAATAACCCTATTAGGGGTGAGGAATCACTGTCCAAAAGCTCACTACTTCAATGGTGAAGGCTACAACCTTTTGTAGAACAGATATACACTATATCTGATGACGAATTGTAGAGTAGATCTGTTGTCTTGATCAGTTCCAATGTATTGTAATCTTCAGCTGCTTATTCACATAGATCCTTGATGAATGCAACAACTCTGATATTCTACTCTGTACTTTTTCTGTCTCTGTTCTTATCATTCACACTTTGTGTTTACAAATGAACTACTATAAGTATCTTCTTTAAATTAGAAGGTCATGACAGCTCTTGGAAACACTTCAACAACATCTTTGTCGGCTTAACTAAGCACGCAAACAATATTAAGTCTGCGCAACACAAACTGAACAGAAACGAAGCTTCACTAAGTTGGCTTCACCAAATCATCTCAAATAGCATGATCCTGATGTTACATGATAGGCATGTTTAACCAAACATAGTTAACTCATAACTAATCATGAATAAACACACGCATATCCTGAAGATAGGTGCAACTCAAGAAATACGTTAAATACGTTGGCTCTGAATAGATACTCTTCCAGAACTGTAACTGACAATAACAGAATTACACAACTTGACTGAAACATCATATCTGAGTCTGCATGTATGAACATAACATACTAGACATGTCTACAACTTGAATATATCCATGCAAGGCTTGATATCATCATTCTGATAAGTACATACAGAATGCTATTGTATATTATATGTTGTCATCAATGACAAACATACAATCAATCAACTGCACAGAAACAAATCTCCAACAATCTCCCCCTTTGACATTGATGGCAACATATGATTTTAAAAAACATCATTTGTTTATGGTGTCCTCTTTCTTTTACAATCTTCTCAATATCCTCATCAAAGATTTTTCTACACTGCTGCAGTTCCTTTGACTGTGTTTTTGTTCCATATATATACTCCCCCAGAGTATATGCTCCCCCTTAGTGCATACTCCCCCTTTGACATCAATGGAAAAGGGCGCCATAAACCATTAGGCACAGGTACTAGTCCATAAGTACAGTAGTTAACCATTTATCAGTCACAAAGAACTGATGTTCTTCCTGTATTCTCTAATCATACTTAGGAGAGGGAATTACTCCCAACTTCTCTCTGAGATACTCAAAAGTATCTTTTGACAAAGGTTTTGTGAGAATATCTGCCAACTGTTCTTTGGTGCTCACATAGTCCAATTTCACTTCTTTGTCTGTAACCTTTTCTCTTAGAAAATGGTACTTGATCTCTATGTGTTTTGTCTTTGCGTGCATCACAGGGTTCTTAGACATGTTAATAGTACTAGTGTTATCACAATGAATAACAATAGGATAATCAACCTGAAAACCAAAGTCTTTAACCATCTGCTTGATCCAAACCATGGTTGAACAATTCAGTGTTGCTGCAACATATTCAGCTTCTGCTGTTGACTGAGAAATACAATTCTGCTTCTTTCTTATATAAGAAACCAGCCTATCTCCAAGAAATATTGCTTCTCCTAAAGTACTCTTCCTATCATCAATACAACCTGCCCAATCTGCTTCTATATACACATGAAGTCATTGATTCTCTGATTTAGGATACCATAAACCATAGTCTATCATTCCCTTTAGATGTCGGAATATCCTCTTGATTGCCATTAGGTGATTCTTCTTGGGTTCAGCTACAAATCTTCCAACAATGCCAACTACATTAGATATGTCAAGTCTAGATTGAGTTAGATAAATGAGTTTTCTAATCATAGATTTGTACAGTGTCTTATCAACTATTGTGGAATCATAATCTTTTGAAATCTTGCTTCCTGTTATCATAGGAGTGCATACTGGCTTACAGTCTTCCATCTTGAAGGTCTTCAATATTTCCTTCACATATTTTGACTAATTAATGAATATACCTTTTTCTGTCTGCTTTACATTTAGTCCCAAAAAGTGTTTTATAGGACCAATCATGCTCATTTTAAATTAATTCTGCATTTCTTTTGCAAATGTTGCACTAAGCTTGTCATTACCTCCAAAGATAATGTCATCAACAAATATGGCAACTAGTAGTAATCCATCAGGTGTCTCTCTTGTGAATAGGTTACAATCTACTGCACCTTTCTTGAATCCAATCTTGGTAAGATAACCATCAAGTCTCTCATACCAAGCTCTTGGGGCATGTTTAAGACCATAGAGTGCTTTCTTCAATCTGCATACCATGTCTAGTTTACCTGAAAGATTAAATCCTTCAGGCTGTTCTATGTAGACTTCTTCCTTCAAGTCACCATTCAGAAAAGTTGACTTTACATCCATTTGATAAACTTTAAATTCTTTGAATGTTGCATAGGCCAAGAACAATTTAATGGCTTCCAGTCTGCTCACAAGGGAAAATGTATCAGTGTAGTCTATTCCTTCTCTCTGCGCATATCCTTTACATACCAATCTTTCTTTGTTTCTTACTACTGTACCTTCTTCATTCATCTTGTTTCTGAAGATCCACTTTGTTCCAAT